>CM038679.1:434749571-435014213 GCA_021605205.1 Aegilops longissima | reverse complement strand
GCCATCTCCTCCTCTCCGGCGATAACTCCGGCGAGATCCCGCAGGGTGGATGAGATCCACCAATCCACCCGTCCAAACGTCGCGCCCCATCCCGGATCCCTCCGTCCCGGAACGCCTCCGTCCCGGGTTGACTTTCCCGGAGGTAAAATTCCACTAAGTCCCCGAAAATTGTTGCATTTTTTTTTGCATTTTCATCATGCCATAACTCTGTCATCGTTGCTCAGTTTTGCGCGTGTAATATGTCAAAATGTTCGTCTCGATGAGTAGATCATTTCATCTCATTGCATAATTTTCATTTGAGCTCATCTTGATGCCCGAAATGCTGTTAGAAGAGGGCTATGTGATGTTAGTTTCTGATTCTTATCAGAACATGCACTTTTGTCATTTTTGCCATGATTGATGTGTGCATCCTATGATCTTGATTCCTACATGTGTTTTGTAATATGCCATGTCTTCTTTCCAGGGGTGTATGCCATGTATTTTTGTGATCAATGTGGTGACTAGCACAAGCATGCAAACTAGGCTTCATGATGTTGCTGATTTCAACCCCTGTTTTGCTGATATTTTTATGCCATGTTAACTTGATGCTACCGAGAGATCCATGCATATTTTGAGATACTTCAGTAAGGATGTTTTGTTAAACATGTCTTGATCTATCCATCCATGCCCTTGTTTGCAATTATGGAGTGCCATAGCTTGAGTCAATCGAGCTCTACTTTTGCTATAAAATGTTTCCTGGCAGGTTGTTTACATGTTATTCAATGTTGCCAAGGTTGTTGTAGTTGATCCTTGCATGCTATGTTGTTGTTCTTGCCATGTATAGCTTCTATGCCATGTCTTCTTGATGGATGTATGCTTAGTTTATCATGTATTGCTCTGTGGTGAGTGGTTCAAGCTCACCAACATGCCTACCTATTGTTGTTCCTGCCATGTTTAGATCTGTAATATAACTTGCCATGTTTACATGGGTGCCATCATATTTTCTGATCCTTTTTGGCTTATGGTCAGTAAGGGACTTTTGTTCTATGCTTTGAGTAGATTCATGCCATGCCTTTGTTTGCCATTATAAGTTCCTGTAGCATGTTGTTTCATAGCTCTAAACATTGCAACCTGATGTTATTTCTGCTAAAGTCTGAAACTGTTATTATTTGCAATCTTGCCATGTCATTTTGAGCATGTTCTAGCTGTTTCTGGAGATAGCTCAGTGTTCATGTTTTGTAATGCTTTACCTGTACATCATGCCCATGCCTTTTGTTATTATGTTGAGGTCCTGTAGCATGTTGTTTTGTTGCTTTCAATATGCCTAGTTGCTGTTTTGGATAGATTGTGGCTATAACTTGTATTGTGTGTATGTGTTGAACCGTTGCTCCGTTTTGAGTGTGCTCTATATGAAACTTGCTTGATTTTGCATGTAGTGTCATATTATCATGTTGCATCCATGTTTTGAGGTGTTTGCTTGATGTTTGTATGCATTTTGCATCAATGTCATGTTTATCTTGTTTTGCTCATATCTTCTAGGCAGAGTCTCAATCTAATGAACTTTATATGTAACTTGACTAGAATTTCGTGTAGATCATCGTGGTGCGTCTTAACTTGCTGTTTAACAACTTGAACATAAGGTTTATTCAGATCTGGACCAATTTCGAAATTTGCATATGAGGACTTACCGGAATTGTTATATGTTGTTCCCGGCCTCATTTAAATTTGCTTTGATGTGTTGCTCTTGTTTGCATCATCTCTTGCCATGAGTAGTTTCATGTAGTGTTGTCATGCATCATGCTTGTTGTGCATCATGTCTTGTTCATGTGTGGTGTGTTTACTATGTTGTGTGCTTCTTCTTGTTAGTTCCTGCTTGCTATGATCGTGAGGATTCGTTCGTCTACGCTTGGTTCGGCTTCATCCGTTCGTCTTCTTCATGGACTCGTTCTTCTTCCTTGCGGGATTTCAGGCAAGATGACCGCTACCCTGGATCTCACTACTAACATTGCTATGCTAGTTGCTTCGTTCTATCGTGATGCTGCGCTACCTATTACCTGTTGCTCAAGCCATCCCAAATTGCCATGTCAGCCTCTAACCTTTTGCACCCTTCCTAGCAAACCGATGTTTGGCTATGTTACCGCTTTGCTCAGCCCCTCTTATAGCGTTGTTAGTTGCAGGTGAAGATGAAGTTTGTTCCTTGTTGGAACATGGAGATGTTGTTCCTTGTTGGAACATGTTTACTTGTTGGGATATCACAATATCTATTGTTTAATTAATGCATCTATATACTTGGTAAAGGGTGGAAGGCTCGGCCTTATGCCTGGTGTTTTGTTCCACTCTTGCCGCCCTAGTTTCCGTCATATCGGTATTATGTTCCCGGATTTTGCGTCCCTAACGCGGTCGGGTGATTTATGGGACCCCTTGACAGTTCGCTTGAATAAGACTCGTCCAGAAGGCCCAACATTGGTTTTACCATTTGCCTCACCACCACCTACCTTTTCCCTTGGGAGTCGCTCTCTCGAGGGTCATCTTTATTTAGCCCCCGGCCGTTGCTTTCTAAGTGCTGGCTCGAACTGAGCTGACTCATGGGCCACCTTGAGGCAACCCGAGGTTTGGTTTTACTCGTAGCTAGTCTCATCCGTGTTGCCTCGAGAACGAGATATGTGCAGCTCCTATCGGGATTGTCGGCAAGATCAGCGGCTTTGCTGGTCTTGTTTTATTGCTGTCGAAATGTCTTGTAGCCGGATTCCGAGATCGACCGGTCTTCCCGGGAGAAGGAATATCCTTCGTTGATCGCGAGAGCTTATCATGGGTTGTTGGGACACCCTGCAGGGTTTTGAACTTTCAAAGCCGTGCGCATGTTATGTGGCAGATGGGAATTTGTTAATGTCCGTTGCAGAAAACCCGGTTGATCTCAATTAAAATACACCAACTGTAAAGCGAATCGTGAGTGTCTCTTTTCGGGGTTGATCGAGAGGAGAACACGGTTTCTGGGTTATGTTTGACGTAAGTAGGAGTTCAGGATCACTTCTTGATCATTACTAGTTGATGACCGTTCCTTTGTTTCTCACCTCGCTCTCATTTGCGTATGTTAGCCACCAGATAGGCTTAGTCGCTGCTACAACCTCACCACTTTACCCCCTTCCTTTCCCATTAAGCTTTGCTAGTCTTGATACCCATGGTAATGGGATTGCTGAGTCCTCGTGGCTCACAGATTACTACACCACCAGTTGCAGGTACAGGTTGTGCGATGATCATGACGCGAGAGCGATGTTTGCTTGTGTTGGAGTTCTTCTTCCGCTTCTTCTTCGATCAGGGATAGGTTCCAGTGTCGGCAGCCTGGCTAGCAGTGGTGGATGTCGCTTGAGTTGTTGTTTATGTTTCATCCGTAGTCGGATGTTGTTCTTGTATATGATGTGATGTATTCTTGTGGCATTTGTGCCTTATGTATGTATCCCTATGTATTATGTAATGTTGATGTAATGATATCCACCTTGCAAAAGTTGCCCAATATGCGGGTCTATCCTTGGTGGGACCTTCGAGTTCCTTTTGGATAGGGTCGCATATTGAGCGTGAAGTTGGTATCGAGCCTCGACCGACCCTAGGAGCCCCTTGATTGATCGTGTAGTTTGGCCGATGTTGAGTCTAGAAGAAAACTATTTTCGAGTCTAGTTATATCGAGAGTAGGAATTTTTTTACTCCTCAGCCCCTTCGCCGCTCCGTGAGGAATCTTGACGAGGTGTTTTATTATTACTTTCTTCCCTTCAAATTTTCTTTAGGATCACGCAGTTGGTTTTCCGTAGTTGTTCCTCAGCTCTTTTCATCTGGTGCATTTTCGCTGTCGACTCGAGTCTCTTCATCTTTGCCAAGTTCAATCCTCAGTTCTTCCTCCGACGTCGTTGTTTTTCCTTGTCCGAAGTTGTCCTTGTTTTTCCCACCCGCCTCCCTTCTTCTTCTTGGAACCGAGTCCGAATCGAGTATCCATCCTACTCGTATGTAAGTCGTTGCTTTCTTTCCTCAATGATTTCAACCGTGTTTTTTCTTCAAGATATTCGCTGCTTCCCTTCCAAGTTGCCTTTGTTTTTCCCGCCCTCCCACCCTTTCTCTTCCCGGAGCTTGAATCTCTCTCGGCCATTAATTTCATTCGTATGGAGCCTCTTCAGTCTTCTATCAATCATTTCAACCGGTGGTTTCTCGTCTAGTTCGTCATTCTTCATCCCTTTCTTTTTCCGGTGGATTCAATTCAAGTTTTTCGGGTTAATCATATTCTTTTCCTTCGAAGTGCTTTTCCTGCTCGTTCGCCTCTCGCCAGTTTATCCTTCCGGAGTGCTCAAGACATCTCAGAAGATTCGTCTGTGTTTCAATTAATTCGAGGTTGTCACCTCATTCAAATATTTCAATTGTTCCGGTGCATCTTCTATCTGTTCAACATCCATTTCCAACGGTGCTTTCCTTTAGTGGGCCCTAACCCACAGGTCTTTTCCCAGGATCTTACCTGACTCTTCTGATTTCCCCGGAGTTATTCTTAATTCTTTTCGGAGTTTGACGTAAGAATGAATTTCATCAGTCAGATGCCATCTCCAAGATAGTTTTCAAATCATTTTTCATTGTTGGCTCAATCTCTCTATTTTTCTTTCGACCGAAGTAGAGTTTCTCTTAAATCTTGTCCGTTCCCCCGGAGATTCGCGGTGCTAGCTCGATGTTATCCGATCCAATTGTTTCCAGTCTTGCAAATTCTTTTCATCCATCCGGAGTATTTCAGGAGTTGCTTTTCTGTTCCGATCATCCGGAGGCCATCTTTTCGGAATATTTCTTCGTTCCAAGTTTTCAGATTCGTTCTCCAATTATTCCATATTCGTGCCCTTCGTTCATCTCAATATTCTTCCGGTGCTTTGTTCAAGTGTTCTTTAATCAGCTCATGATCTCTTTGTTCTTTTGAATCTAAATCCCCTCTAGCATATTTGTTCTTCTAATTCTTCCCGGTGATTCATTCTCTTTCATCAGTCATTTTCGAATTCTTACGGTGGTTCATTCAGATTCTTTTTCTTTGATTATCATATTAATCCATTCCTTCTTTCAATCCTACCGGTGGTTCTTGAAGACTTTCTCAAGTTTTGTGCGATGTTTCCCCTTAATCCTTTTTCAACGAGAATAAGTTTTATGCCAAATCCATTTCATGTCATCAATTTCATTTGATGAAGGATAAGCATACAATAAATCTTATTCTTATTTCCTCAAAGTGATTAATCTTTTTCTTCGGAGTTTGTTCTTGATGAATAAATTCTAGTTCCAAGTGTTTTAATCTTTTCTTTTCCGGAGTTCAATTTCCTCAGCCATTTCGTCGGAACCTCCATCTAAATCATCGCAAGGCTCATCTTATTCTTTCGTCCTTCATTCTATCTCATCATCCTTTCGTTACCGGAGTTCTTCATGGTGGTTCTTCATGATTTAATTCTTTCTCCAAGAGTTTCATCAATATTTTTGGTGGAATTCAAATATCTTTTCTTCTTGCATCTCTAAGTGTAATTAATTCTCCATATTCTTTTGAAGCGGAGTTTTGCATTTCTTCGTTACTCTCAGCTATCCAATCATTTCCGGTTGTGGCAGGTTATCACCTTATGATCTTGAGATGTTTCCTATAAGACCACAACAAGCTTATTCTTTCGTTGTTGATTTTCTCAACAACTCCGCTCAATCCTTCCTTCTAAGTTCTTTTCATTCAATTCTTTCAATTCTTCCGGAGGCATTGTGTTGTTCCTCTCGTCAACTATCGTTCATTTTGTCAAACTCAGTTATATTCCTCCATGTTGTAGCCGGAGTGCTGCCTATATCATTCAGTCTTATCCGTTTCTTTTCTCATTCTAACCACTCCGGTTAGAACGAGTCGTTTCATAGTCTATCTGATTCAGTGAGTTTTCGATTCTCGTCATTCTCGTCGTTCCTCTCTTCTTCTCGAGTGCTCTCGATTCTCTTGAGTTGTTGTTTCACCTCATCCCTTTTCTCTTTCGTCTCGGTCCTAAGATCTCGGGACGAGATCTCTTGTTAGTGGAGGAGTGTTGTAACGCCCCGGATTCGATGCGCCAGGTGTCCTTCAGTCATTCGCCGTCTTTGCCATGTCATTTGCTTGCGTGTTGCATTTTGCCATGTCATCATCTGCATTTCATATCATGTCATCAGGTGCATTTCATTTTGCATACGTGTTCGTCTCATGCATCCGAGCATTTTCCCCGTTGTCCGTTTTGCAATCCGCACTCCTATGTCTCCCGGCCCCTGCTTACCTCTTTTCATGTGCGGGTGTGAAACGGTCTCGAATGGACCGAGGTTTGCAAGTTGCCTTGGTATAGCACCGTAGACCGCTGTCAAGTTTCGTGCCATTTGAGGTCGTTTATACTCCAACGGTTAACCGGTAACCGTGAAAGCCTCTTTGTTGCAGCCCAACTCCCTTCCAAACTGGCCCAAAACCCACCTAGCTCCCTTCCATGCTCTCGGTCGCTCGATCACGATCGCGTGGTTAAAACCGCACCTCATTTGAGTCTCCTAGCTCCTCTACCTATAAATTAGTCCCCCTTCAAATTCATGGATGAATTCTCCCCTAAACCTAGCCCCTCTCTCTTCACACACGGACATGTCCAGCCTCACGGACATATCCAGCCGCCACCTCACCCGGCCAATGGGCCGCCACACCTCAGCATCGCCGCCCTCCTCCACTCCCAGCTGGCCACGTGGTCCCGGCCTCCTCCCCACACAGAGTCTCATGAGGTCTGGTCCGGTCTGGCCAGTTCACATTCCGCCTGAAACCCTCACGCCACGGCGCTGCACCCTGGCGCCGCCGCTGGCCTCCGCCTCCACCATGGACCCGCCTCCACGCCAGCCATTCCGCTGCGTCTCGGCCGGCCTGCCCCGCCCTCTGGCGGCGACCGCATGCCTTCGCGCATCTCATACCAGGCCGCTTGGCTGCCTGGCTGCTTGTCAAGGCATTGCACATTCCTCACACAAGGCGTCCTGCTTCGCCCGCCATTGAAGCGCCCACGCCGCTTGCCTGCCATTGGCGAAGCTTCATACTTGTTGCAAGGCTTCCCTTGCCGGCCCTAGCTCAGGCCTCGGCTCCTCACAGCCTCACGGCGACCGTCCCCTGCCATCTCCTCCTCTCCGGGATAACTCCGCGAGATCCCGCAGGTGGATGAGATCCACCAATCCACCCGCCCAAACGTCGCGCCCATCCCGGATCCTCCGTCCCTGAACGCCTCGTCCGGGTTGACTTTCCTGAGGTAAAATTCCACTAAGTCCCCAAAATTGTTGCATTTTTTTTGCATTTTCATCATGCCATAACTCTGTCATCGTTGCTCGCTTTTATGCTGTAATATGTCAAAATGTTCGTCTCGATGAGTAGATCATTTCGTCTCATTGCATAATTTTCATTTGAGCTCATCTTGATGCCCGAAATGCTGTTAGAAGAGGGCTATGTGATGTTAGTTTCTGATTCTTATCAGAACATGCACTTTTGTCATTTTTGCCATGATTGATGTGTGCATCCTATGATCTTGATTCCTACATGTGTTTTGTAATATGCCATGTCTTCTTTCCAGGGGTGTATGCCATGTATTTTTGTGATCAATGTGGTGACTAGCACAAGCATGCAAACTAGGCTTCATGATGTTGCTGATTTCAGCCCTGCTTTGGTTGATATTTTTATGCCATGTTAACTTGATGCTACCGAGAGATCCATGCATATTTTGAGATACTTCAGTAAGGATGTTTTGTTAAACATGTCTTGTTCTATCCATCCATGCCCTTGTTTGCAATTATGGTGTGCCATAGCTTGAGTCAATCGAGCTCTACTTTTGCTATAAAATGTTTCTGGCAGTGTTGTTTACATGTTATTCAATGTTGCCAAGGTTGTTGTAGTTGATCCTTGCATGCTATGTTGTTGTTCTTGCCATGTATAGCTTCTATGCCATGTCTTCTTGATGGATGTATGCTTAGTTTATCATGTATTGCTCTGTGGTGAGTGGTTCAAGCTCACCAACATGCCTACCTATTGTTGTTCCTGCCATGTTTAGATCTGTAATATAACTTGCCATGTTTACATGGGTGCCATCATATTTTCTCGATCCTTTTGGCTTATGGTCATAAGGGACTTTTGTTCTATGCTTTGAGTAGATTCATGCCATGCCTTTGTTTGCCATTATAAGTTCCTGTAGCATGTTGTTTCATAGCTCTAAACATTGCAACCTGATGTTATTTCTGCTAAAGTCTGAAACTGTTATTATTTGCAATCTTGCCATGTCATTTTGAGCATGTTCTAGCTGTTTCTGGAGATAGCTCAGTGTTCATGTTTTGTAATGCTTTACCTGTACATAATGCCCATGCCTTTTGTTATTATGTTGAGGTCCTGTAGCATGTTGTTTTGTTGCTTTCAATATGCCTAGTTGCTGTTTTGGACAGATTGTGGCTATAACTTGTATTGTGTGTATGTGTTGAACCGTTGCTCCGTTTTGAGTGTGCTCTATATGAAACTTGCTTGATTTTGCATGTAGTGTCATATTATCATGTTGCATCCATGTTTTGAGGTGTTTGCTTGATGTTTGTATGCATTTTGCATCAATGTCATGTTTATCTTGTTTTGCTCATATCTTCTAGGCCGTAGCTCCGAATCTAATGAACTTTATATGTAACTTGACTAGAATTTCGTGTAGATCATCGTGGTGCGTCTTAACTTGCTGTTTAACAACTTTAACATATGGTTTATTCAGATCTGGACCAATTTCGAAATTTGCATATGAGGACTTACCGGAATTGTTATATGTTGTTCCCGGCCTCATTTAAATTTGCTTTGATGTGTTGCTCTTGTTTGCATCATCTCTTGCCATGAGTAGTTTCATGTAGTGTTGTCATGCATCATGCTTGTTGTGCATCATGTCTTGTTCATGTGTGGTGTGTTTACTATGTTGTGTGCTTCTTCTTGTTAGTTCCTGCTTGCTATGATCGTGAGGATTCGCTCGCTCACGCTTGGTCGGCTTCATCCGCTCGTCTTCTTCATGGACTCGTTCTTCTTCCTTGCGGGATTTCAGGCAAGATGACCGCTACCTCGGATCTCACTACTAACATTGCTATGCTAGTTGCTTCGTTCTATCGCGATGCTGCGCTACCTATTACTGTTGCTCAAGCCATCCCAAATTGCCATGTCAGCCTCTAACCTTTTGCACCTTCCTAGCAAACCGATGTTTGGCTATGTTACCGCTTTGCTCAGCCCTCTTATAGCGTTGTTAGTTGCAGGTGAAGATGAAGTTTGTTCCTTGTTGAACATGGAGATGTTGTTCCTTGTTGGAACATGTTTACTTGTTGGGATATCACAATATCTATTGTTTAATTAATGCATCTATATACTTGGTAAAGGGTGGAAGGCTCGGCCTTATGCCTGGTGTTTTGTTCCACTCTTGCAGCCCTAGTTTCCGCCATATCGGTATTATGTTCCCGGATTTTGCGTCCCTAACGCTGTCGGGTGATTTATGGGACCCCTTGACAGTTCGCTTTGAATAAGACTCGTCCAAAGAAGGCCCAACATTGGTTTTACCATTTGCCTCACCACCACCTACCTTTTCCCTTGGGAGTCGCTCTCTCGAGGGTCATCTTTATTTAGCCCCCGGCCGGTGCTTTCTAAGTGCTGGCCTGAACTGAGCTGATCATGGGCCACCTTGAGGCAACCCGAGGTTTGGTTTTACTCAGAGCTAGTCTCATCCGTGTTGCCTCGAGAACGAGATATGTGCAGCTCCTATCGGGATTGTCGGCGATCGGGCGGCTTTGCTGGTCTTGTTTTATTGTTGTCGAAATGTCTTGTAGCCGGATTCCGAGATCGATCGGGTCTTCCCGGGAGAAGGAATATCCTTCGTTGATCGCGAGAGCTTATCATGGGTTGTTGGGACACCCTGCAGGTTTTGAACTTTCAAAGCCGTGCCCGCATGTTATGTGGCAGATGGGAATTTGTTAATGTCCGTTGTAGAAAACCCGGTTGATCTCAATTAAAATACACCAACCGTAGCGAACCGTGAGTGTCTCTTTTCGGGTTGATCGAGAGGAGAACACGGTTTCGGGTTATGTTTGACGTAAGTAGGAGTTCAGGATCACTTCTTGATCATTACTAGTTGATGACGCCTTTGTTTCTCACCTCGCCTCATTTATGTATGTTAGCCACCAGATAGGCTTAGTCGCTGCTACAACCTCACCACTTTACCCCCTTCCTTTCCCATTAAGCTTTGCTAGTCTTGATACCCATGGTAATGGGATTGCTGAGTCCTCGTGGCTCACAGATTACTACACCACCAGTTGCAGGTACAGGTTGTGCGATGATCATGACGCGAGAGCGATGTTTGCTTGTGTTGGAGTTCTTCTTCTGCTTCTTCTTCGATCAGGGGATAGGTTCCAGGTCGGCAGCCTGGGCTAGCAGGGTGGATGTCGTTTGAGTTGCTGTTTATGTTTCATCCGTAGTCGGATGTTGTTCTTGTATATGATGTGATGTATTCTTGTGGCATTTGTGCCTTATGTATGTATCCCTATGTATTATGTAATGTTGATGTAATGATATCCACCTTGCAAAAGCGTTCCAATATGCGGGTCTATCCTTGGTGGGACCTTCGAGTTCCTTTTGGATAGGGTCGCATATTGGGCGTGACAAATATGGATGGTAGATATAGGTTTTTGTAATCTGAAAATATAAAAACAGCAAGGTAACAAGTGGTAAACGTGAGCGTAAACGGTATTGCAATGCTAGGAAACAAGGCCTAGGGTTCATACTTTCACTAGTGCAAGTTCTCTCAAGAATAATAACATAGATAGATCATATAACAAGCCCTCAACATGCAACAAAGAGTCACTCCAAAGCCACTAATAGCGGAGAACAAACGTAGAGATTATGGTAGGTACGAAACCACCTCAAAGTTATTCTTTCCAATCAATCCGTTGGGCTATTCCTATAAGTGTCACAAACAGCCCTAGAGTTCGTACTAGAATAACACCTTAAGACACAAATCAACCAAAACCCTAATGTCACCTAGATACTCCATTGTCACCTCAAGTATCCGTGAGCATGATTATACGATATGCATCACAGTATCTCAGATTCATCCAACCAACACAAAGTACTTCAAAGAGTGCCCCAAAGTTTCTACCGGAGAGTCAAGAACGTGTGCCAACCCCTATGCATAGGTTCATGGGCGGAACCCGCAAGTTCATCACCAAAACATACATCAAGTGGCACATGATATCCCATTGTCACCACAGATAAACACGGCAAGACATACATCAAGTGTTCTCATAAAAGACTCAATCCAATAAGATAACTTCAAGAGGGAAACTCAATTCATCACAAGAGAGTAGAGGGGGAGAAACATCATAAGATCCAACTACAATAGCAAAGCTCGGGATACATCAAGATCATGCCATAGAGGGAACACGAGGGAGAAAACGAGAGAGAGAGATCAAACACATAGCTACTGGTACATACCCTCAGCCCCGAGGGTGAACTACTCCCTCCTCGTCATGGATAGCGCCGGATGATGAAGATGGCCACGGTGATGGGTTCCTCCGCAGGTGCCGGAACGGCTCCCGAGAGGTTTTGGTGGCTCTGAGAGGCTCATGGCGGCGGAACTCCTGATCTATCTTTTGTTCGGAAGTTTTACGACACGTAGATATATATGGGTGCAGAGGTACGTCGGTGGACCCAGGGGGCCCGCGATGGGGTCGCGCTTCACCCTCATGAGCACCTCCTTCTTCCCCGACGCACTCCAAGTCCATCGGTGGCTTTCCTTCCAAAAATAACTTCTCCAGCTTGATTTTATTCCGTTTTGACTCCGCTTGATATTCCTTTCCTCAAACTTTGAAATAGGCATAAAACAAAGAATCAGGGCTAGGCCTCCGGTTGATAGGTTAGTCCCAAAAATAATATAAAAGTGGATAATAAAGCCCAATATTGCCCAAAAACAGTAGATAATATAGCATGGAGCAATCAAAAATTATAGATACGTTGGAGACGTATCAGCGGCCGACCGGCCACCCCGCGGTCGGGATAAAGCGGCAACTCAGGCCGAACAGCAGCCTGCCCCACTGCCCCACAAAAAGAGAGACGAAAGAGTTCGGGGTCACACGTACGACCTTTGGCAGAGACTGGACAGTAGAGCAGGACATACAAGATCGATCTACGGATCGCGAGGACATGCTTTGAGGCACGACGACGGCTACCTATTCAGACGTGACAAACCTAACCACGCTTGGGACGAATGATGCAGACGGACTCCATCAGAGCTCCGCCGCGATGCGGCCCGCTATAGAGGCGCCGCACACCCTCTCTGCTTTACGGACGAGGTGCTGGATCACGAATTCCCCGAGGGGTTCAAGCCTGTCAACATTGAATCATACGACGGCACAACCGATCCTGCAGTATGGATCGAGGATTTTATTCTCCATATCCATATGGCTCGAGGAGATGACCTCCACGCCATCAAATACCTCCCATTAAAGCTCAAAGGACCAGCTCGAAAGTGGTTAAATAGCCTGCCCGAGAATTCCATCGGCATCTGGGAGGACTTGGAAGAGGCTTTCCTTGATAACTTCCAAGGAACTTATGTCCGGCCACCAGATGCCGATGACTTAAGCCACATAGTTCAACAACCTAGAGAATCAGCCAGAAAATAAGGGGACACGATCTCTGCTTCGACAAGACGTGCCAATAGCAACCGCGTCTCAAAATGTGGGATGGCAGATGAAAAACAGTTCGAAATTATGACCGGACAAACGCGATGTGATGTTGTAAAGAGGTTGTTGACAGATTAGATTCATGCAAATATTACATTCTCTCTGCGGTTGTGTATGGTGTATAACAGGTCCGAACACAATCATCGCGACCAAAGACTATCTTGGAGTTCGAAAAAAGGGGAACCCACCTTGAAATGCCGAAGACAATCTGCGCGCCGGACTCCTCGTCATTGAAGCCAGATTCAGGGGCTACTGAAGGAGTCCTGGACTAAGGGGTCCTCGGGCATCCGGCCTATTATTCATTGGGCCGGACTGATGGGCTGTGAAGATAAGAAGGCCGAAGACTCTACCCATGTCCGGATTGGACTCTACTTGGCGTGGAAGGCAAGCTTGGCAACCGACTATGTAGATTCCCTCTGATGTAACCGACCCCATGTAACCCTAGATCTCTCCGATGTCTATATAAACCGGAGAGCATAGTCCGGATAGGGGACATTCATTACCATATTCCCATAGGCTAGACTTCTAGGGTCTAGCCATTACGATCTCATGGTAGATCAACTCTTGTAACACTCATATTCATCAAGATGAATCAAGTAGGAAGTAGGGTATTACCTCCATAGAGGGCCCGAACTGGGTAAACATCATGTCCCCTGCCTCCTGCTGCCATCGATCCAAGACACACAGTTCGGGACCCCTACCGAGATCCGCCGGTTTTGACACCGACAATTTGGCCGTGTACACGACGACATTGACGAGGCCGTGCTGGCCAGGGTTTAACCATAGGTACATCAGCGCCTCCCTCGTTGCTGCCAAAACTAGGGCGTTCATGGCCTCCTGCTGTGCGGTGGCTGCGATGGCGGCCGCCGCGATGGCTTCCTCCCTTGTGTCCGCCGCGTGCCTCCGGCCCTTTCTCTTCGTCGACTCCCTTGCCCGCTCCTCGGGCATCAGCTTCTTCTTTGTCTTGGGCACGGCGGCGATCTTGCGGAGGGCGCGACACTTGTTTTTGCCTTGGGGGGGTCGTGATGCCGGATGAGGCAAGGAAGGCGAGGCCGGCGGCGGTATCGAGGTCGTCGTCCATGATGAGGCGAGGAAAGTGGAGGGAAATGGTGAAGGCTTCCACCGACTGGTGCACCAGGGGAAAGAGTAGGCGGTCGTCGCGGGCGTCCGCCTTGCGTCCGCACCGACGCAAATGAGGCTAAAAAATGGGCCGGGAATGGGTCGGCAGGCGGACGAAAAGCGGACGCGATCCGTTTGGGTCGGCGCGTTGGGCCGATTTTCTGTCCGCGCCGACCCAAACGGATGCGCACGGACGAAATGGGTTGTCGCGTTGGAGTTGCTCTGAGTCTTAGTTGACTGAAATTTAACAAGACTATTTTTCTAAAGAAAAAGAATAGCTTTAAAACTATTTGAAATGGCGGCTGCTACGGTTCAACCGGCTGATTTCCTGAAGAAACCAATCAGGTTGCGGGCCGCCGGGTCCTTCCCCTCATAGTAGTTGGATCGGCCAACACAAGTTTGCCACAGGAAGAAACAACGCGAGTCATCGCGGAAGCGGCACTGATAACCCACAAGTATAGGGGATCGCAACAGTTTTTGAGGGCAAAGTATTCAACCCAAATTTATGGATTCGACACATGGGGAGCCAAAGAATATTTGTAAGTATTTGCAGCTGAGTAGTCAATTCAACCACACCTGGAGATTAATTATCTGCAGCAAAGTGATCAGTAGCAAAGTAGTATGATAGTTTTGATAATTGTAGCAGCAGCAATATCAACGATAGTAGCAGTAACTTAGCAAAAATAATATAGGATAAATTCGTAGGCATTGGATCAGTAATTTTTTGGATGAAATTCATCATGTGACAGTTATAACCTAGGGTGATACGGCACCAGCTCCAGTTCATAAATATAATGTAGGCATGTATTCCGTAAATAGTCATACGTGCTTATGGAAAGAACTGCATGACATATTTTGTCCTAACCTCCCGTGGCAGCGGGGTCCTATTGGAAACTAAGGGATATTAAGGCCTCCTTTTAGTAAAGAACCAGAACAAAGCATTAACACACGGTGAATACATGAACTAATCAAACTACGGTCATCACCAGGAGTGGTCCCGACAATTGTCACTCCGGGGTTGCCAGATCATAACACGTAGTAGGTGACTATAACTTGCAAGATCGTATCTAGAACATGGATATAATGGTGATATCATAAACGGTTCAGATCTAAAATCATGGCATCGGGCCCAAAGTGACAAGCATTAAGCATGGCAAAGTCATAGCAACATCAATCTTAGAACATAGTGGATACTAGGGATCAAGCCCTAACAAAACTAACTAGATTACATGATTAATCTCATCCAACTCCTCACCGACAAGTGAGCCTACGAAGGAATTACTCACTCCTGGTGGGGAGCATCATGTAATTGGCGGAGAAGGGTTGGTGATGACGAAGAACGAAGATCCCCCTCTCCGGAGCCCCCAACGGACTCCAGATCTGGCCTCCCGATTAAGAACAGGAGGTGGTGGTGGCTCTGTCTCGTGGAACGCAATAATTCTTTCTCCTTGATTTTTTCTGGAAAAATGTGATTTTATAGTGTAGGTTTCAGGGTCTGCGGGGCCACGAGGTGGGGACAACCCACCTGGGCGCGCCTGGAGGGGGGCCTGGTGGGTTGTGCCCAACTAGGTGCCCCCTCCGGTGGTTCTTGGCTCCAGAAATTCTCTTTATTGACATAGAAAATCCTCGCAAAGTTTTGTTCCATCCCGAGAACATTTATTTCTGCACAAAAACAACGCCATGATAGTTCTGCTGAAAACAGCGTCAGTCCGGGGTTAGTTCCATTCAAATCATGCAAATTAGAGTCCAAAACACGAGGAAAAGCGTTAGGAAAAGTAGATACGTTGGAGGCGTATCAACTCCCCTAGCTTAAACCTTTGCTTGTCCTCAAGCAATCCAGTTGATAAATTGAAAGTGAAAAGAAAACTTTTACTTAACTCTTTTGCTCTTGTTTGCATAAATAAGCTTAAACAACACCCATGTTTTCAGCCAATATTATAACTAACCATGTCGACAATAACTCTTAAAATTATATTAACACATATCAATGACATAATCAGCTAGCGAGCAATAATAAGATATCTCAAACAACAACACGTTATCAAAACAACCATGATATAATATGACAATAGTGGTATCTCGCTAGCCCTTTACGAGACCGCAAAACATAAATGCAGAGCACCTCCAAAGTTCAAGCAGCGACTAAACATTCAATTCATTGTAGAAAAGATCGGTCATGATGCACCCACATTAGCTACACACAATGCATAACATGACAGCAATGCTCTCAGGTTCTGGCGCTTATTTTAGAAGGTGATGACACAACATAAAAGTAAATAGATAGTCCCTTCGTAGAGGGAAGCAGTGATTTCCAGAGGTGCCAGAGCTCAAGTTTTAAAACAGAGGTAAATGATATTTTGAGACGCACCTTCTCATTTACTTCAGGACTATCGATTATCAATATCTTCCATGCTAAGCATGCTAGTGGCGGTTCCCAAGTGGAAAAGTGAAGGTTATGACTCCATTGGGAGTTTTTGTTTGATTATTTGAGAGGTCAATTCTTTTTTGCAGTTTGGGACTGGGCATCCCTATTACCGCCCTTTTCTCGTGCGATGGAGAGTGAATAAACACTCAACCTGAGAATAACCCGGTTAGCATGGAAGATACCGACTACCTCCTGTCGTTCCATGAACGATCCAAGCACACAAAAAGGATATTTATTTGAAGTTTTTAGAGATGGCACATGCAAATTTACTTAGGACAACAGGTTAATACCGCATATAGGTAGGGATGGTGGACTCATCTGGAATAACTTGGGTTCAAGGTTTTTGATGCACAAGCAGAATTCCTACTTAGTACAGGCGAAGGCTAGCAAATAGGTTGAGAAGCGGCCAGCTAGAGAGCAACAATGGTGAGGAACATGCATTATGCATAAGTAACATTGGACACTAGCATGAGTAGGATATGAACACCATGAACATAAATATCAAAGAGGCTTTGTTGGTTTTGATTCAACTACATGCATGAACATGTGCCAAGTCAAGACACTTTCGAACATTCAGAGGAGGATACCATATCATCATACTACATCACAATCATTTTAACGCAATGTTGATATCCAAGATAAATCATTATCCACTCCTAGCTACTTATGCATGGCATGAGAAACTATAATCTCTAATTGTCATTGCAAACATGTTTAATCATAATGGGCTGAATTATGGATACTAGGTTAAACATATTTACAAAAACAGAACAAGTCGAGTTCATACCCGTTTCTCTCTGCCATGGCTAGTTCATCGAATATCTTCATTATTTCCTTTCACTTGCACGACCGAACGATAAGAAAATAATAATAGTGCAAGAGTGCCGTGGATTAAGTCGAAATCTGCAAACATTTTATTCAACAGAGAAGACAAGGTAAATGGGCTCTTTGTTAGATCAACAATTATGCCTATGAGATCCACTCAACATTTTCATCGTGGTCTTCTCCTTAGTACGACTCAATAAACAGAAAAGAAATTCAGAGAAACACACTGAAATATTTTTTGAAGTTTTTTGATTTTCTAGAACAAGCAAATAACAGGGAAAAGGAAAAACAAGAAAAACTATTTACACAGGAAAGCTCCCAACAAGAAAAATAAGAACAAAGAAATGTTTTTGGGTTTTCTTTTTAGTGCTCTGACTAACAACTCTAGAAAGAAAATAAAAAGAAGCAGGAAATATTTTGTATTTTCTCAAAGTTTTTCAAACACCAAAGAAGAAAGCGAGAAAGTAAATTAAGCATGGGTAATACAATGAAAAGTCTGAGCATGAATGTAATGTCGGTGGAAACACGCTCCCCCAAGCTTAGGCTTTTAGCCTAGCTCAGAATCAATCGGTAGGCTGGTTAATGGTCGGAGTGGTAGCTCACGGAGGCTCTTGGTGCGGATGTCTCAGCCTGCCATACAGCCACAACCGCTGCTAGGGCTCGGGCCTCGTTCTCAAAAACAAAATATCTTCCCTGCTATGAAAGTCAAAGAGAGCAAGCAAGCAAATATGTGTATACAACGGAGTCTTGATTAAACAACAATTTGTAGTTGAAATTATCAGGTTTACCCTTAAGGATCTTATGACGCTTCATAGCATCGAAGTCTAAATATTGCATGGGTAAAATAGGGTCATATGGCAAAGGTGAAACACCCAGCTCTCTTGCTAAATGTGTGGCATAAATTCCACCATAAAAGTAACCACTATTAGCGTTGTGTTGCAACCTACGTGCAACAATCGCTCCAAGATTATAGCTTTTGTAACCGGTGAGAGCGGCGCATATGAGGCTCAAGTGTGGAGCACAAAGTGTACTACAATCTTGTTTGCCCACAATACATTTCCCATTGAATAATGCAAAGTACCGAATTGCGGGAAAATGAATGCTCTTTATTCTCCCCTATTCTCACCATAGCAAAGGCTAGACAAAAATGTTTCGAATTCAGCTCTTCGTGGTTCGTCAAGCGAACCCCAAAATGGAATTTTGTAGTGGTGAGCAAATCTCTCTAGTGATATGGTAAATGAATTTTCATACAGTTTAAATGACACCCTAGACTCACGGGGATGGAATTTAAATCCTTTGACAAATGATTTAGTGAGAGTGTGGTGTTGATTGCACTTATCTGAAATGTAGGGACAAAGATCAGCATTGTGAACATATTGTTCAAATTCCTCCTTAATGCCCACACTCACCATATAATCATCGCACGGCCATAAGCATGTTTTGGTGGTGGCATCTCGTATGGAACTCTCACTTGGTTCAACATAAGACCGACGAACGGAACTGTCACTAGAAGATTCCTCTGAGGATCTCCTTTTCAAAGACCTCCTTCCAAAGAGGTTCATCATGTTCGCGTACAATTTTCAAGCAACAATCCCCCAAAACAGTTTCGAAAACAGAGCTTCGAGCAAAGAGATCAAATCTGGATTTGAGAGCAAGAACAAGAGAGAGAGAGAGAGAGAGAGAGAGAGAGAGAGAGAGAGAGAGCAATTGTGATTTTTGCTGGAGGTAGGTGATGATGTGGGACTAACAGATAAGTGAGGGGGCCCATGGGGACCAGAACCCACCTGTATGCTCAGGTCTCTGGGCGCCAGTGGGCTGTGCCCACCTGGTGCACCTCCCTCTAATATTATTTGCACCAGAAATTCTTAAATATTCAAAAACAATCGTATTGAATTTTCAGAGCATTCTGAGAACTTTTATTTTGGGGTCATTTTTTATTGCATGGGAAATTCAGAAAATAGACAAAACATGGTATTTTTTTATTTAACTAGTAGGAACAGAAATAAAAGGTAGGGACAGAAGTTAGTGATCACTAAATTCATCAACTTCATACCTCTCGAAAATGATCCATTAATAAGGTTGATCAAGTCTTATTAACATCCAGTTTCGGTTAGCATGAAACCGAAGAACTTTCATATATCACTAAGTTACCTCAACGGGGATATGAATGTCCCCAACAATAAGCATTTCATATTTCTTTTTAACAGTAGGTAGAGGTAGTTGATTTTAACAGTAGGTAGAGGTAGTTGAAAACTTCCTATAGTGATTGTCGGAGATTTTTCAATAACATTAACACCATTCACTTGGAATTGTTTCTTCGGAAAGTGCACCGTATGTTCCTTACCATTGATATGAAAAGTGACCTCACTTTTATTGCAATCAATAACAGCCCCTGCAGTATTCAAGAAGGTTCTACCAAGGATAATCAACATGTTGTCGTCCTCGGGCATCTCAAGTATAACAAAGTCAGTCAAAATAGTAACATTAGCAACAATAATGGGCACATCCTCACAGATACCGATAGGTATGGCAGTTGATTTGTTAGCCATTTGCAAAGATACTTCAGTAGGTGTGAGTTTATTCAAATCAAGTCTTTTATGTAAAGAGAAAGGCATAACACTAACACCAGCTCCTAATTAATTCACATAAAGCAGTTTTCACATAGTTTCTTTTAATTGAGCAATGTATAGTTGTTATTACCGGATCTCCAAGTTTTTTAGGTATCCCATCTTTAAAAGTATAATTAGCAAGCATGGTAGAGATTTCAGCTTCGGTATTTTCTCTTATTAGTGATGATATCTTTCATGTACTTTGCATAAGGAGGCATTTTCAAGATATCATCAATGCTTAGTACGCAAAAATACTGGCCTCAACATTTTAGCAAAGCTTTCAAATTATTCATCATCTTTCTTTTTAGTTGACTTATATGGAAAAGGCATAGGTTTTTTAACCCATGGTTTTCTTTCTTTACCGTGTTTTCTAGCAATAAAATCTCTTTTATCATATCGTGTATTCTTGGGTTGTGAGTTATCAAGATCAATAGCTCGTTCTATTTCAACATCATTATCTGGTTCTTTTTCATTGTTTGGTTGAGTATCTTCATGAACAACAGCATTATCTTTTTCATTATCACTAGGTGAATGTTCGTTACTAGATTGAGTTTCAACATCGAAATAGAAACATCATTATCATTATCGGGAGGTTTTCTACTTGGGTTCACTAGAAGCATGCAAAGTCCTATCATTTTTCTTGTTCTTCTTCTTTTTAGAAGGACTAGGTGCAGTGGTGTTGCTCCTTTGTGAATCATGTTTAATTATTTTTGGTGTCCCTCTGTCCTGAGTCATTTTACCTCCTCTAGTTGCAACTCTGACAACAAAGTCATGTATGCTGTTTTTCATTTCATCAATCAATTCTCTTTGAGATTTAGCAACTTATTCTAACTGGGTTTGTACCATAGAAGCATGCTTTCCCAGACCTCCAACATCATTTGAGATTCTAAATAGCGAGTCACTCAAACGAGCAATCATATCAGAATTATATTTCAATTGTTTCATAACATTTGCATTGAAGTGATCTTGTTTTCTAATGTAGTTTTCAAACTCATAAAGGCATTGACTACGATGCATATGGTTAGGATTGTCATTATCATTGAATTTCATTAGAGAATTTACCTCTACCACCTTAGGCAGCGGTGGTGTATTAAGCCCATGTATTTCTTCAATAGGAGGTAAATTTTTAACATCCTCGGCTTTAATGCCCTTTTCCTTCATAGACTTCTTTGCCTCTTGCATATATTCAGGACGAGATATAATATACCCCTCTTCTTTGGAGTGGATTTAGCGGTGGTTGGGAAGAGTCCAATCATCATAATTTTTCAATATGTTATTCAATAATTCTTCAGCTTGCCCAACAGTTCGTTCCCTGAAAACACAACCAGACACAACTATCTAGGAAGTCCCTAGAAGCATCGGTTAGTCCATTATAGAAGATATCAAGTATTTCATTTTTCTTAAGAGGATGTTGGCGTCCTGGGAACGGGGGTCCCCAGACTTGCCTGCCTGCGGCCCACGGCGTGGCTCCACTAATGGCCTGGTACAGCCCATCTTCATCAGCAAACACTCAAGACCCTCACGAGGGGCCAAGCCTCGCGAGGTGGACGACACAAGACCTCCTCAGGGGCAGCCTCACTAGGCTGGCTCGCAAGGAGCGGAGAGATCAAGGCGAGGGGCACCTTGTGAGGTTCCCGTGACGTGAGCCATGACGACCAAGGCCAGGCGGGCGCCAGCGGGCGCAGAGTACTGGTTTCCTCTTTTGTGCTAAAGGAGCAGGCGCAGGCGAGGAGTCCCGAGGCATCAGGCAAAGGTTTCCATATCGGTGCAATGAGACAAAAACCAGCAGGATGGCAGGACGGAGGTCATCGCGGAGCCCACGACATCGTCACCACCAGAGCCTTTGGCAGGCAAAGACCACCTTTTGTCAGGATAGCTTGTACTAGCTGTCCCCCTTCAAATTGGCCGTTGTGGGACCCCTTCCCGCCTAAACATTTGGGAAGAGGACCAGGGCCTCTATAAATAGGACTAGCCACCACCGTAGAAGAAACTCATCTTGGATCAGATCCATTCCGTCCTCACACACCAGCTCACTGAGATCAAGAACACTTCTCCTCCGGAGGCTGTTCTTCCCTTGTACTTGTTCATCCTCAGCCTATAAGGCAATCCACCACACCACACTAGAGTAGGGTATTACACCACATCGGCGGCCCGAACCAGTATAAACTCTCGTGTCCCTTGTTCCGAGGGTTCGGCGACCTAGGCCTTGAGATCGCAGTGAGAGTGTGAGCTAGGGGGAGAGAGATCTTCGTGCGCACCATAGAGTTCGAACCTCAAGGGTTTTGCCGGAACCCGTAATCCGACATTTGGCGCGCCAGGTAGGGGGGCGCCAAAGCTTTTCTTCCGTCGATCCACGCTCCACTGCTCCACCGCGCCCATGGCGGACGCACGCCAAGCCTGGGCCGAGTGCCGGGCCACCCTGGCCGCTCGTGTCGCTCCGACAGCTCCTGTAGGCGGGCCTCCCCGTCCTTCTCCATCACCCGCCGCTAACGCCGCCACCGGCCCAGTGGGAAACGAGCAGCAAGCATCATCACTACACCCCTCTGTGTGGCGGACGGTTGCACCGCCACCCCGTCACTGACTCCGGCTGGCTCATCATCCCACGCTCGTCGCGCGCCCACGGACGCGCAGGCCGCGGTGCGCATGGCACGTGAGCTCCTGTGCTACCGCCCGGTCGACGGCCTCTATGAGGATTGGCTGGACCGCATCGCCGAGCTCGTCAGCGCCGCTGGGGGCTCCCCGTACCATCTCTCTCCCTGCCTCGCCCTCCTCCAGCTGCGGGTGACGTAGCCCACGGAGCGCCTCCGCCACCTCCGCACCAAGACAGCGCCCTGGCATCAAGACACATGGCCCCTCGGCACAACCCGCCGCGCCGGACGCCCGCGCATGAAGAAGGAAGCTGCCAAGAAGTTCGCCGACCGCAAGAAAATGCTCCTGCACTCCCGGCGCCACCATGTCAAGAGCGCGTGCCGCCTGTGGTGGCGGTGTGCGGGCATCAAGATCAAGCTCCGCCCCTGCCAAGGGCCCCGCTGGCCACAGCAGGCTACCGCGCCTTCACTCCTGAGCTGCGTAGCGTCATCTGGCGTGGCCCCTAGGGTTGTACAGAGTCAGTTTACAGAGAAAGGAATCTTCATATCCAAACGCCAAGCTTGCCTTCCACGCAAAGGAGAGCCCATCCAGACACGGGAAGAAGTCTTCTATCTTGTACCTTCATGGCCCATTAGTCCGGCCTACGTCACATAACCCGGATGCCCAAGGACCCCTTAATCAAGGACTCCCTCAGTAGCCCCTGAACCAGGCTTCAATGACGATGTGTCTTTGGCATTACAAGGCGGGTTCCTCCTCTGAACACTTCAAAGTAGTCCTCGAACATAGAAAACATGACCGGCTCTGCGAAACAGACACCACATACAACCACAACAGGATAATTTTTTTTAACAAGTCCCATCTACTGACAGCTTTGGTGGCGAGACGTTACGTCCCTTGCCTATTATTTCGAACCGTCTTTCAGCCTCTCGCTCCATGTTACGAGACGCGGTTTTTATTGGCACATCTTGTCAAAGCAGAGATCATGCCCCCTTATCACGGGATTCCTATTAATATGGGTGTGGGTAATCCAACCGTGTTGTTTGCACGATCCCTTGGGAATAGGCGAGCTTTAACGCCCGTGAGGAGGCATTCGATATTACTCGCCTTTATGAAGGGTGCAGACCCGTCTTTCTCCCCCACGCCTATATCTTCCTCAGCCTTTCCAGCCCTAAGCTCCCTCGCCCAGGTCTTGATTTCTTTCATTGCTACAAAGCCTTCTAGTTATGTCTGGATCCAGCTCCCAAGGGAGGTGGATGGCCTCCTCGGTCACCAGGAAGATATCGTGAAGCTCCGGGAGGTGAGGTACCTGACTGCGGAAATCCCCCACAGGCCCCTACCGAGGGTCAGGTTATCCCCACACCAAAATCTGGCGAGAGGGTTGTATTCATCTCTCACTTCCTCCGCGGGCTAGGGTTTGCTCTCCACCCCTTCGTTCGTGGCCTTATGTTCTATTATGGGCTAGATTTTCACGATCTAGCTCCGGACTCCTTTCTTCACATCTCGGCGTTTATCGTCATGTGTGAGGCTTTTCTCTGCATCCCCCCACACTTCGGCCTATGGCTCAAGACCTTTAATGTGAAGCCGATGATAGTCGACGGGGAGCAGGCAGAGTGCAGTGGTGCTACGGTGAGCAAGCTCGCCAACACTATCTGGCCAAAAGGCACCTTCACGGAAACCTCCAACTTATGGCAACGGGAGTGGTTCTATATCACTGAACCCCATGGTACCAAATGGGCAGCCCCGCCTGTGTTCCGATCAGGCCCTCCATTGCGACTCGCATCATGGATTAATAAGGGGCTTGACTGGTGATTAACAGATGAAGTGCAGACGCTACAAAGCCGTATCCATGACATCCTCGAAAAGGACACCGGCCTCATTAACATGATCCAAGTGATGCTAGTCCGCGGATCCTCCGTGCCGATGTCGGCCTCTCGCATGTGGGAGTTCAATGGAAGGACCACGGATCCTTCAGCAATTCTTTGGCACAATGCACAGAGGGATGTGGAAACTATTCTTCAAGACTTCGAAAGAAGTGGCGGACATATCCGAGGACATCGGCCTCAAGCGCAACCATCCAGATATCTCGGTAAGCATCCAACTTCTGAACGCAACTCGGTTGATCATCCCATAGCGATGTACTGAGAAACCTATCTTCGACCAGGGCCGGATAAAGAAGGCGGACTGAATTAGGTGTTTGGATCGACTTCCCGAAGACTCAACTGATCCAGTGTTAACGAGGATGCTGGCCCCGGCGCCGTATCAAATGCCGGCGAAAGTGGTCAAGAAGAAGCGCAAAAGGGCTGAAGGTGGCCTCCGCTCTAAAGGTATACTGGACGCTACATCCGGGGAGACTGAAGCTCCTTCTTCTAAAGACGAAGACGAAGGGGAAGAAGAAGGGGATATCCCCCCCCCCACGGGAAGAAAAGGACTGCCTCTGAAGACTTGAAGGTGGAGGCACCCAAGAGAGGGAAGATATCCCTGTCAGATGGTTCGGGTTCGAAGCGATGTTGTGTGAGCTCCTTTCTAGGGACAAGCCCTTTGTCGAGTCGTAAGTGAACAAGGATGCTCTAGACATGTCCCATTCTTTTCGGTTTGTAAGGGTAACATTTACATGTATGTTTGCAGTCCGCCTGCTATCGCCTTAACAATCCTCCTCATTAGGGACTTTCCTCCGGAGATGATGGAAGCGAGGCGCCTCCAAGCTTCCTCGCCCCTAAGGCGGACAACTTTGAGGTGTCATCCGGAGGATCTCCCCGACCATCCAGTGATGCGGGGACCATGAAGATAGCGCCAGAAGGTGATACTTCACCGTCAAGGGTCGAGGAGGCGGTCCCCACGGGATCAGCGATGAGGGCCCCAAACTATTCAGTTCTGATCGAAGACGACTCTAAAGTCGATTAAGCGTACTATTTTGAAGGAGTCCGCACTCCCAGCAGCCTCGTAAATTCGGAGGTCTTTGGATAGGTGATGAGCACATTGCAAAGTCGTCCATCTTAGAGGAACATCCTACCTTAATGGGTGCGGTAGTTGAGAGGATTACTGTCCGTGAGAAGCGGATTGAATGAAGCCTTCACAGGCCTGCTGAGAGGCTTCGAGGTATGCAATGTAATATGTATAACCACTTTTTACATGCAAAAATGCGTCTGTGTATAGACTGTAGCCCCTAAGACTTTGGTCGGTTTCCACAGGGAAGCGATCAGAGGATCAAATAGATATGCTCAGGAAGTAACATAATTAATTTAAAACAGACTGTTATGTCCATGGTGACTACCCGAGCTGCGGAAGTTGCAGATTTAAAGCATAAACTTGAGTTAGCCGATGAGGACATCACTCTTATTAACAAGCGGCTCGACGAGGCACAATGTATGTTTTGGGACCGCCCGCTTATGCATGTATAATAATATGAGCACGAAGCTGGAAATTATACACTGTGACATGCATAACTGTAGATGGTGCTACCGCGGTTGAGACCCTTCGGGCCGAGCTTGCCCGGGACAAGGAGCAGGCCTGAGTGAGCGATGCGGCTGCCAAGAAGGTGACTACTGATTTAAAGGCCGAACAGGCCACTCGGTGCCGATCTTGAAGAGAATATCTAACATGGAGCGAGAGCTAAAGGATGCCAGCAGCAAATGCAAAGCACTTGAGGAGGACAACAAAGCCAACGCAACCGAACTCGACAAGGCCTTACAAGAGGTGAGAGAAGCACGGTCCGAGTCTAGAGCGGCTCGGGAGGAGATCCGACAAGCTGGGGATATAGCGGCTGGTAAGCCCTTTCTCTTACAAACTAAATTCGGTGACCCGAAGTATGCTCTGCTTAATCAATTGTGGAGTTCTCGAGACACGTTCTTGGACCTGCTTGAAGAGTGTCTCCGGCCAGCGTAGTTCTTCCAAGCGAAGGAAGGACATGCTTGAAAAGCTTTTCAGTCACAATTCAATGTGCCACAGCGTTGGCGTTGCTGAATGAACACATGGCCCGATGGGCGAGCTCCTAAGATGTCCGGAGCTGCCATGAAGGGCGTCGTGGTCCGGCTATGGCCAGCTGAACCCCTTCCGAATAGTTATTTCGGTTTGGTGCGAGGACTTCTCGATGCGATGCAGCGTGTCGGCGCCGTCAAGCGATCGGCGTGCATAGAAAGGTGCTAGGATGGCCTTCGCGTCCAAGATGTCTTGGGCAAAGATGAAGGCCACCGATGTTGCAGCTAAGGCCCCTTGGGAGGTAAGGACCATCGCGCCTTCAAGCATTATTTGGAGGACATTCTAGAGGGCGCCGCTTGATAGGGTCGATGCTCGAAGGATATTATGTTTGAATAAGTGTACCGGAATTGTGAGAACAATATTATGATACATTAAAGGCTGCGTTATATTCATGCCTTTATCTCGAAAGTTATTTCCTCTGTATAGCCGTTTTATAATATGAAAGTTTGCCGTCGTCGGCTTCCCCCTCGCATACAATACGGGGTGTTGAATAGCACCTGATCCTCTTGACCCAACGTCTTGGTCCCATAACGGAGGTGTCGGTCTGGCGAACTAGACAATCGGACGAACTTTATATGTAACTTGACTAGAATTTCGTAGATCATCGTGGTGCGCCTTAACTTGCTGTTTAACAACTTTAACATATGGTTTATTCAGATCTGGACCAATTTCGAAATTTGCATATGAGGACTTACCGGAATTGTTATATGTTGTTCCCGGCCTCATTTAAATTTGCTTTGATGTGTTGCTCTTGTTTGCATCATCTCCTGCCATGAGTAGTTTCATGTAGTGTTGTCATGCATCATGCTTGTTGTGCATCATGTCTTGTTCATGTGTGGTGTGTTTACTATGTTGTGTGCTTCTTCTTGTTAGTTCCTGCTTTGCTATGATCGTGAGGATTCGCTCGCTTCACGCTTGGTTCGGCTTCATCCGTTCGTCTTCTTCATGGACTCGTTCTTCTTCCTTGCGGGATTTCAGGCAAGATGACCGCTACCCTGGATCTCACTACTAACATTGCTATGCTAGTTGCTTCGTTCTATCGCGATGCTGCGCTACCTATTACCTGTTGCTCAAGCCATCCCAAATTGCCATGTCAGCCTCTAACCTTTTGCACCCTTCCTAGCAAACCGATGTTTGGCTATGTTACCGCTTTGCTCAGCCCCTCTTATAGCGTTGTTAGTTGCAGGTGAAGATGAAGTTTGTTCCTTGTTGGAACATGGAGATGTTGTTCCTTGTTGGAACATGTTTACTTGTTGGGATATCACAATATCTATTGTTTAATTAATGCATCTATATACTTGGTAAAGGGTGGAAGGCTCGGCCTTATGCCTGGTGTTTTGTTCCACTTTGCAGCCCTAGTTTCCGCCATATCGGTATTATGTTCCCGGATTTTGCGCCCCTAACGCGGTCGGGTGATTTATGGGACCCCTTGACAGTTCGCTTTGAATAAGACTCGTCCAGAAGGCCCAACATTGGTTTTACCATTTGCCTCACCACCACCTACCTTTTCCCTTGGGAGTCGCTTCTCGAGGGTCATCTTTATTTAGCCCCCCGGCCGCTGCTTCTCTAAGTGTTGGCCTGAACCGAGCTGACTGCTGGGGCCACCTTGAGGCAACCCGAGGTTTGGTTTTACTGTAGCTAGTCTCATCCGTGTTGCCTCGAGAACGAGATATGTGCAGCTCCTATCGGGATTGTCGGCGATCGGGCGGCTTTGCTGGTCTTGTTTTATTGCTGTCGAATGTCTTGTAGCCGGATTCCGAGACCGATCGGTCTTCCGGGAGAAGGAATATCCTTCGCTGATCGCGAGAGCTCATCATGGGCTGTTGGGACACCCCCGCAGGGTTTTGAACTTTCAAAGCCGTGCCCGCGGTTATGTGGCAGATGGGAATTTGTTAATGTCCGTTGTAGAAAACCCGGTTGATCTCAATTAAAATACACCAACCGCAGCGTAACCGTGAGTGTCTCTTTTCGGGTTGATCGAGAGGAGAACACGGTTTCGGGTTATGTTTGACGAAGTAGGAGTTCGGGATCACTTCTTGATCACTACTAGTTGATTTAACGCCTTTGTTTCTCACCTCGCCTCATTTGCGTATGTTAGCCACCAGATAGGCTTAGTCGCTGCTGCAACCTCACCACTTTACACCCTTCCTTTCCCATTAAGCTTTGCTAGTCTTGATACCCATGGTAATGGGATTGCTGAGTCCTCGTGGCTCACAGATTACTACACCACCAGTTGCAGGTACAGGTTGTGCGATGATCATGACGCGAGAGCGATGTTTGCTTCTGTTGGAGTTCTTCTTCTGCTTCTTCTTCGATCAGGAGATAGGTTCCAGGTCGGCAGCCTGGGCTAGCAGGGTGGATGTCGTTTGAGTTGCTGTTTATGTTTCATCCGTAGTCCGATGTTGTTCTTGTATATGATGTGATGTATTCTTGTGGCATTTGTGCCTTATGTATGTATCCCTATGTATTATGTAATGCTGATGTAATGATATCCACCTTGCAAAAAGTTGCCCAATATGCGGGTCTATCTTGGTGGGACCTTCGAGTTCCTTTTGGATAGGGTCGCATATTGGGCGTGACAAATATGGATGGTAGATATAGGTTTTTGTAATCTGAAAATATAAAACAGCAAGGTAACAAGTGGTAAACGGAGCGTAAACGGTATTGCAATGCTAGAAACAAGGCCTAGGGTTCATACTTTCACTAGTGCAAGTTCTCTCAAGAATAATAACATAGATAGATCATATAACAAGCCCTCAACATGCAACAAAGAGTCACTCCAAAGCCACTAATAGCGGAGAACAAACGAGAGATTATGGTAGGTACGAAACCACCTCAAAGTTATTCTTTCCAATCAATCCATGGCTATTCCTATAAGTGTCACAAACAGCCCTAGAGTTCGTACTAGAATAACACCTTAAGACACAAATCAACCAAAACCCTAATGTCACCTAGATACTCCATTGTCACCTCAAGTATCCGTGGAGCATGATTATACGATATGCATCACAAGATCTCAGATTCATCCAACCAACACAAAGTACTTCAAAGAGTGCCCCAAAGTTTCTACCGGAGAGTCAAGAACGTGTGCCAACCCCTATGCATAGGTTCATGTATGGAACCCGCAAGTTCATCACCAAAACATACATCAAGTGGCACATGATATCCCATTGTCACCACAGATAAACACGGCAAGACATACATCAAGTGTTCTCATAAAAGACTCAATCCAATAAGATAACTTCAAGAGGGAAACTCAATTCATCACAAGAGAGTAGAGGGGAGAAACATCATAAGATCCAACTACAATAGCAAAGCTCGGATACATCAAGATCATGCCATAGAGGGAACACGAGGGAGAAAACGAGAGAGAGATCAAACACATAGCTATCGGTACATACCCTCAGCCCCGAGGGTGAACTACTCCCTCCTCGTCATGGATAGCGCCGGATGATGAAGATGGCCACGGTGATGGTTCCTCCGCAGGTGCCGGAACGGGCCCCGAGAGGTTTTTGGTGGCTATGAGGCTGCGGGCGGCGGAACTCCTGATCTATCTTTTGTTCGAAGTTTTACGACACGTAGATATATATGGGTGCAGGGGTACGCCGGTGGACGAAGGGGGCCACGATGCAGGGGTCGCGCTTCACCCTCATGAGCACCTCCTTCTTTCCCCGACGCACTCCAAGTCCATCGGGTGGCTTTCCTTCCAAAAATAACTTCTCCAGCTTGATTTTATTCCGTTTTGACTCCGCTTGATATTCCTTTCCTCAAACACCGAAATAGGCATAAAACAAAGAATCTGGGCTAGGCCTCCGGTTGATAGGTTAGTCCCAAAAATAATATAAAAGTGGATAATAAAGCCCAATATTGCCCAAAAACAGTAGATAATATAGCATGGAGCAATCAAAAATTATAGATACGTTGGAGACGATCACGTCGACCGCCACCCGCTGGTCGGGATAAAGCGGCAACTCAGCCGAACAGCAGCCTGCCCCACTGCCCCACAAAAGAGAGACGAAGAGTTCGGGGTCACACGCATTTACCTTTGGCGTAGACCGGACAAGAGAGCAGGACATACAAGATCGATCTACGGATCGCGAGGACATGCTTTGAGGCACGACGACGGCTACCTATTCAGACGTGACAAACCTAACCACGCTTGGGACGAATGATGCGACGGATTCCATCGAGCTCCGCGCGATGCGGCCCGCTATAGAGGCGCCGCGACACCCTCTCGCTTACTTGACGAGGTGTCGGATCACGAATTCCCGAGGGGTTCAAGCTCACAACATTGAATCATACGACGGCACAACCGATCCTGCAGATGGATCGAGGATTTTATTCTCCATATCCATATGGCTCGAGGAGATGACCTCCACGCCATCAAATACCTCCCATTAAAGCTCAAAGGACCAGCTCGAAAGTGGTTAAATAGCCTGCCCGAGAATTCCATCGGCATCCGGAGGACTTGGAAGAGGCTTTCCTTGATAACTTCCAAGGAACTTATGTCCGGCCACCAGATGCCGATGACTTAAGCCACATAGTTCAACAACCTAGAGAATCAGCCAGAAAATAAGGGGACACGATCTCTGCTTCGACAAGACGTGCCAATAGCAACCGCGTCTCAAAATGTGGGATGGCGATGAAAACAGTTCAAATTATGACCGGACAAACGCGATGTGATGTTGTAAAGAGGTTGTTGACAGATTAGATTCATGCAAATATTACATTCTCTCAAGGGTTGTGTATGGTGTATAACAGGTCCGAACACAATCATCGCGACCAAAGACTATCTTGAGTTGAAAAAGGGGAACCCACCTTGAAATGTCAAGACAATCACAAGGCCGGACTCCTCGTCATTGAAGCCAGATCTGTGGGCTATCAAGGAGTCCCGACTAAGGGTCCTCGGCATCCGCCTATTATTCATTGGGCCGACTGATGGGCTGTGAAGATAAGAAGGTCAAGACTCTACCCATGTCCGGATTGGACTCTACTTGGCGTGGAAGGCAAGCTTGGCAACCGACTATGTAGATTCCCTCTGATGTAACCGACCCCATGTAACCCTAGATCTCTCCGATGTCTATATAAACCGGAGAGCATAGTCCGGATAGGGGACATTCATTACCATATTCCCATAGGCTAGACTTCTAGGGTCTAGCCATTACGATCTCATGGTAGATCAACTCTTGTAACACTCATATTCATCAAGATGAATCAAGTAGGAAGTAGGGTATTACCTCCATAGAGAGGGCCCGAACCTGGGTAAACATCATGTCCCCTGTCTCCTGTTGCCATCGATCCAAGACACACAGTTCGGGACCCCCTACCCGAGATCCGTCGGTTTTGACACCGACAGCTGGCCGTGGCCACGACGACATTGACGAGGCCGTGCTGGCCAGGGTTTAACCATAGGTACATCAGCGCCTCCCTCGTTGCTGCCAAAACTAGGGCGTTCATGGCCTCCTGCTGTGCGGTGGCTGCGATGGCGGCCGCCGCGATGGCTTCCTCCCTTGTGTCCGCCGCGTGCCTCCGGCCCTTTCTCTTCGTCGACTTTGCCCGCCTCCTGCATCAGCTTCTTCTTTGTCTTGGGCACGGCGGCGATCTTACGGAGGGCGCGACACTTGTTTTTGCCTTGGGGGGTCGGATGCCGGATGAGGCAAGGAAGGCGAGGCCGGCGGCGGTATCGAGGTCGTCGTCCATGATGAGGCGAGGAAAGTGGAGGGAAATGGTGAAGGCTTCCACCGACTGGTGCACCAGGGGAAAGAGTAGGCGGTCGTCGCGGGCGTCCGCCTTGCGTCCGCACCGACGCAAATGAGGCTAAAAAATGGGCCGGGAATGGGTCGGCAAAGCGGATTTAAAAGCGGACGCAAGATCCGCTTGGGTCGGGCGTTGGTCGATTTTTGTCGTCCGCCGACCCAAACGGATGCGCACGATTTAAATGGGTTGTCGCGTTGGAGTTGCTCCGAGTCTTAGTTGACTGAAATTTAACAAGACTATTTTTCTAAAGAAAAGAATAGCTTTAAAACTATTTGAAATGGCGGTTGCTACGGTTCAACCGCTGATTTCAAGAAACCAATCAGGTTGCGGGCCGCCGGTCCTTCCCTCATAGTAGTTGGATCGGCCAACACAAGTTTGCCACAGGAAGAAACAACGCGAGTCATCGCGGAAGCGGCACTGATAACCCACAAGTATAGGGGATCGCAACAGTTTTTGAGGGCAAAGTATTCAACCCAAATTTATGGATTCGACACATGGGGAGCCAAAGAATATTTGTAAGTATTTGCAGCTGAGTAGTCAATTCAACCACACCTGGAGATTAATTATCTGCAGCAAAGTGATCAGTAGCAAAGTAGTATGATAGTTTTGATAATTGTAGCAGCAGCAATATCAACGATAGTAGCAGTAACTTAGCAAAAATAATATAGGATAAATTCGTAGGCATTGGATCAGTAATTTTTTGGATGAAATTCATCATGTGACAGTTATAACCTAGGGTGATACGGCACCAGCTCCAGTTCATAAATATAATGTAGGCATGTATTCAGAATAGTCATACGTGCTTATGGAAAGAACTGCATGACATATTTTGTCCTAACCTCCCGTGGCAGCGGGTCCTATTGGAAACTAAGGGATATTAAGGCCTCCTTTAGTAAAGAACCGAACAAAGCATTAACACACGGTGAATACATGAACTAATCAAACTACGGTCATCACCAGAGTGGTCCCGATAATTGTCACTCCGGGTTGCGATCATAACACGTAGTAGGTGACTATAACTTGCAAGATCGTGATCTAGAACATGGATATAATGGTGATATCATAAACGGTTCAGATCTAAAATCATGGCATCGGGCCCAAAGTGACAAGCATTAAGCATGGCAAAGTCATAGCAACATCAATCTTAGAACATAGTGGATACTAGGATCAAGCCCTAACAAAACTAACTAGATTACATGATTAATCTCATCCAACTCCTCACCGACAAGTGAGCCTACGAAGGAATTACTCACTCCTGGTGGGGAGCATCATGTAATTGGCGGAGAAGGGTTGGTGATGACGAAGAACTAAGATCCCTCTCCGAGCCCCCAACGGACTCCAGATCCGCCTCCCGATTAAGAACAGGAGGTGGTGGTGGCTCTGCTCGTGGAACGCAATAATTCTTTCTCCTTGATTTTTCTGGAAAATGTGATTTTATAGTGTAGGTTTCAGGTCTGCGGGGCCACGAGGTGGGGACAACCCACTGGCGCGCTCGAGGGGGGGCCCGTGGTTGTGCCCAACTAGGTGCCCTCCGGTGGTTCTTGGCTCCGAAATTCTCTTTATTGACATAGAAAATCCTCGCAAAGTTTTGTTCCATCCCGAGAACATTTATTTCTGCACAAAACAACGCCATGATAGTTCTGCTGAAAACAGCGCCATCCGGGGTTAGTTCCATTCAAATCATGCAAATTAGAGTCCAAAACACGAGGAAAAGCGTTAGGAAAAGTAGATACGTTGGAGGCGTATCAACTCCCCCAAGCTTAAACCTTTGCTTGTCCTCAAGCAATCCAGTTGATAAATTGAAAGTGAAAAAGAAAAACTTTTACGAACTCTTTTGCTCTTGTTTGCATAAATAAGCTTAAACAACACCCATGTTTTCAGCCAATATTATAACTAACCATGTCGACAATAACTCTTAAAAATTATATTAACACATATCAATGACATAATCAGCTAGCGAGCAATAATAAGATATCTCAAACAACAACACGTTATCAAAACAACCATGATATAATATGACAATAGTGGTATCTCGCTAGCCCTTTCTGAGACCGCAAAACATAAATGCAGAGCACCTCCAAAGTTCAAGCAGCGACTAAACATTCGAATTCATTGTAGAAAAGATCCAGTCATGATGCACCCCACATTAGCTACACACAATGCATAACATGACAGCAATGCTCTCAGGTTCTGGCGCTTATTTTAGAAGGTGATGACACAACATAAAAGTAAATAGATAGTCCCTTCGTAGAGGGAAGCAGTGATTTCCAGAGGTGCCAGAGCTCAAGTTTTAAAACAGAGGTAAATGATATTTTGAGACGTGCACCCTTCTCATTTACTTCAGGACTATCAGTTATCAATATCTTCCATGCTAAGCATGCTAGTGGCGGTTCCCAAGTGGAAAAGTGAAGGTTATGACTCCATTGGGAGTTTTTGTTTGATTATTTGAGAGGTCAATTCTTTTTTGCAGTTTGGGACTGGGCATCCCTATTACCGCCCTTTTCTCGTGCGATGGAGAGTGAATAAACACTCAACCTGAGAATAACCCGGTTAGCATGGAAGATACCGACTACCTCCTGTCGTTCCATGAACGATCCAAGCACACAAAAAGGATATTTATTTGAAGTTTTTAGAGATGGCACATGCAAATTTACTTAGGACAACAGGTTAATACCGCATATAGGTAGGGATGGTGGACTCATCTGGAATAACTTGGGTTCAAGGTTTTTGATGCACAAGCAGAATTCCTACTTAGTACAGGCGAAGGCTAGCAAATAGGTTGAGAAGCGGCCAGCTAGAGAGCAACAATGGTGAGGAACATGCATTATGCATAAGTAACATTGGACACTAGCATGAGTAGGATATGAACACCATGAACATAAATATCAAAGAGGCTTTGTTGGTTTTGATTCAACTACATGCATGAACATGTGCCAAGTCAAGACACTCGAACATTCAGAGGAGGATACCATATCATCATACTACATCACAATCATTTTAACGCAATGTTGATATCCAAGATAAATCATTATCCACTCCTAGCTACTTATGCATGGCATGAGAAACTATAATCTCTAATTGTCATTGCAAACATGTTTAATCATAATGGGCTGAATTATGGATACTAGGTTAAACATATTTACAAAAACAGAACAAGTCGAGTTCATACCCGTTTCTCTCTGCCATGGCTAGTTCATCGAATATCTTCATTATTTCCTTTCACTTGCACGACCGAACGATAAGAAAATAATAATAGTGCAAGAGTGCCGTGGATTAAGCTGGAAATCTGCAAACATTTTATTCAACAGGAGAAGACAAGGTAAAATGGGCTCTTTGTTAGATCAACAATTATGCCTATGAGATCCACTCAACATTTTCATCGTGGTCTTCTCCTTAGTACGACTCAATAAACAGAAAAGAAATTCAGAGAAACACACTGAAATATTTTTTGAAGTTTTTTGATTTTCTAGAACAAGCAAATAACAGGGAAAAGGAAAAACAAGAAAAACTATTTACACAGGAAAGCTCCCAACAAGAAAAATAAGAACAAAGAAATGTTTTTGGGTTTTCTTTTTAGTGCTACGGCTAACAACTCTAGAAAGAAAATAAAAAAGAAGCAGGAAATATTTTTGTATTTTCTCAAAGTTTTTCAAACACCAAAGAAGAAAGCGAGAAAGTAAATTAAGCATGGGTAATACAATGAAAAAGTCTGAGCATGAATGTAATGTCGGTGGGAAACACGTACTCCCCCAAGCTTAGGCTTTTAGCCTAGCTCTGTAATCAATCGGTAGGCTGGTTAATGGTCGGAGTGGTAGCTCACGGAGGCTCTTGGTGCGGATGTCTCAGCCTGCCATACAGCCACAACCGCCGCGTTGTGGGCTCGGGCCTCGTTCTCAAAAACAAAATATCTTCCCCTGCTATGAAAGTCAAAGAGAGCAGGCGCAAGCAAATATGTGTATACAACGGAGTCTTGATTAAACAACAATTTGTAGTTGAAATTATCAGGTTTACCCTTAAGGATCTTATGACGCTTCATAGCATCGAAGTCTAAATATTGCATGGGTAAAATAGGGTCATATGGCAAAGGTGAAACACCCAGCTCTCTTGCTAAATGTGTGGCATAAATTCCACCATAAAAGTAACCACTATTAGCGTTGTGTTGCAACCCACGGCAACAATCGCTCCAAGATTATAGCTTTGTAACCGTGAGAGCGGCGATATGAGGCTCAAGTGTGGAGCACAAAGTGTACTACAATCTTGTTTGCCCACAATACATTTCCCATTGAATAATGCAAAGTACCGAATTATGGAAAATGAATGCTCTTTATTCTCCCTATTCTCACCATAGCAAAGGCTAGACAAAATGTTTCAATTAGCTCTTCGTGGTTCGTCAGCTTAACCCCAAAATGGAATTTTGTAGTGGTGAGCAAATCTCTCTAGTGATATGGTAAATGAATTTTCATACAGTTTAAATGACACCCTAGACTCACGGGGATGGAATTTAAATCCTTTGACAAATGATTTAGTGAGAGTGTGGTGTTGATTGCACTTATCTGAAATGTAGGGACAAAGATCAGCATTGTGAACATATTGTTCAAATTCCTCCTTAATGCCCACACTCACCATATAATCATCGCACGCCATAAGCATGTTTTGGTGGTGGCATCTCGTATGGAACTCTCACTTGGTTCAACATAAGACCGACGAACGGAACTGTCACTAGAAGATTCCTCTGAGGATCTCCTTTTCAAAGACCTCCTTCCAAAGAGGTTCATCATGTTCGCGTACAATTTTCAAGCAACAATCCCCCAAAACAGTTTCGAAAACAGAGCTTCGAGCAAAGAGATCGAAATCTGCGGATTTGAGAGCAAGAACAAGAGAGAGAGAGAGAGAGAGAGAGAGAGAGAGAGAGAGAGAGAGAGCAATTGTGATTTTTTGCTGGAGGTAGGTGATGATGTGGGACGAACAGATAAGTGAGGGGGCCCATGGGGATCAGAACCCACTGTATGCGCACCAGGTCTGGGGCGCCTGTGTGGGCTGTGCCCACCTGGTGCACCTCCCTCTAATATTATTTGCACCAGAAATTCTTAAATATTCAAAAACAATCGTATTGAATTTTCAGAGCATTCTGAGAACTTTTATTTTGGGGTCATTTTTTATTGCATGGGAAATTCAGAAAATAGACAAAACATGGTATTTTTTATTTAACTAGTAGGAACAGAAATAAAAGGTAGGGATGGTTAGTGATCACTAAATTCATCAACTTCATACCTCTCTAAAATGATCCATTAATAAGGTTGATCAAGTCTTATTAACATCCAGTTTCGTTAGCATGAAACCGAAGAACTTTCATATATCACTAAGTTACCTCAACGGGGATATGAATGTCCCCAACAATAAGCATTTCATATTTCTTTTTAACAGTAGGTAGAGGTAGTTGATTTTAACAGTAGGTAGAGGTAGTTGAAAACTTCCTATAGTGATTGTCGGAGATTTTTCAATAACATTAACACCATTCACTTGGAATTGTTTCTTCGGAAAGTGCACCGATGTTCCTTACCATTGATATGAAAAGTGACCTCACTTTTATTGCAATCAATAACAGCCCCTGCAGTATTCAAGAAGGTTCTACCAAGGATAATCAACATGTTGTCGTCCTCGGGCATCTCAAGTATAACAAAGTCAGTCAAAATAGTAACATTAGCAACAATAATGGGCACATCCTCACAGATACCGATAGGTATGGCAGTTGATTTGTTAGCCATTTGCAAAGATACTTCAGTAGGTGTGAGTTTATTCAAATCAAGTCTTTTATGTAAAGAGAAAGGCATAACACTAACACCAGCTCCTAATTAATTCACATAAAGCAGTTTTCACATAGTTTCTTTTAATTGAGCAATGTATAGTTGTTATTACCGGATCTCCAAGTTTTTTAGGTATCCCATCTTTAAAAGTATAATTAGCAAGCATGGTAGAGATTTCAGCTTCCGGTATTTTTCTCTTATTAGTGATGATATCTTTCATGTACTTTGCATAAGGAGGCATTTTCAAGATATCAGTCAAGCGAGTACGCAAAAATACTGGCCTCAACATTTTAGCAAAGCTTTCAAATTATTCATCATCTTTCTTTTTAGTTGACTTATATGGAAAAGGCATAGGTTTTTTAACCCATGGTTTTCTTTCTTTACCGTGTTTTCTAGCAATAAAATCTCTTTTATCATATCGTGTATTCTTGGGTTGTGAGTTATCAAGATCAATAGCTGGTTCTATTTCAACATCATTATCTGGTTCTTTTTCATTGTTTGGTTGAGTATCTTCATGAACAACAGCATTATCTTTTTCATTATCACTAGGTGAATGTTCGTTACTAGATTGAGTTTCAACATCAGAAATAGAAACATCATTATCATTATCAGGAGGTTTTTCTACTTCAGGTTCACTAGAAGCATGCAAAGTCCTATCATTTTTCTTGTTCTTCTTCTTTTTAGAAGGACTAGGTGCAGTGGTGTTGCTCCTTTGTGAATCATGTTTAATTATTTTTGGTGTCCCTCTGTCCTGAGTCATTTTACCTCCTCTAGTTGCAACTCTGACAACAAAGTCATGTATGCTGTTTTTCATTTCATCAATCAATTCTCTTTGAGATTTAGCAACTTATTCTAACTGGGTTTGTACCATAGAAGCATGCTTTCCCAGACCTCCAACATCATTTGAGATTCTAAATAGCGAGTCACTCAAACGAGCAATCATATCGTAATTATATTTCAATTGTTTCATAACATTTGCATTGAAGTGATCTTGTTTTCTAATGTAGTTTTCAAACTCATAAAGGCATTGACTACGATGCATATGGTTAGGATTGTCATTATCATTGAATTTCATTAGAGAATTTACCTCTACCACCTTAGGCAGCGGTGGTGTATTAAGCCCATGTATTTCTTCAATAGGAGGTAAATTTTTAACATCCTCGGCTTTAATGCCCTTTTCCTTCATAGACTTCTTTGCCTCTTGCATATATTCAGGACTGAGATATAATATACCCCTCTTCTTTGGAGTGGATTTAGCCGGTGGTTCAGGAAGAGTCCAATCATCATAATTTTTCAATATGTTATTCAATAATTCTTCACTTGCCCAACAGTTCGCTCCTCGAAAACACAACTGCACACAACTATCTAGGAAGTCCCTAGAAGCATCGGTTAGTCCATTATAGAAGATATCAAGTATTTCATTTTTCTTAAGAGGATGTTACGCCCCGGGAACGGGGTCCCTGTGACTTGCTCGTCATGCCCACGGCGTGGTTCCACTAATGGCCCGGTACAGCCCATCTTCATCAAGAACACTCAAGACCCTCACGAGGGGCCAAGCCTCGCGAGGTGGACGACACAAGACCTCCTCAGGGGCAGCCTCACTAGGCTGGCTCGCAAGGAGCGGAGAGATCAAGGCGAGGGGCACCTTGTGAGGTTCCCGTGACGTGAGCCATGACGACCAAGGCCAGGTGGGCGCCAGCGGGCGCAGAGTACTGGTTTCCTCTTTTGTGCTAAAGGAGCAGGCGCAGGCGAGGAGTCCCGAGGCATCGTGCAAAGGTTTCCATATCGGTGCAATGAGACAAAACCAGCAGGATGGCGGACGGAGGTCATCATGAGCCCACTTACATCGTCACCACCGAGCCTTTGGCGTGCAAAGACCACCTTTTGTCGATAGCTTGTACTAGCTGTCCCCTTCAAATTGGCTGCTAGGGACCCCTTCCCGCCTAAACATTTGGGAAGAGGACCAGGCCTCTATAAATAGGACTAGCCACCACCGAGAAGAAACTCATCTTGGATCAGATCCATTCCGTCCTCACACACCAGCTCACCGAGATCAAGAACACTTCTCCTCCCGAGGCTGTTCTTCCCTTGTACTTGTTCATCCTCAATTTATAAGGCAATCCACCACACCACACTAGAGTAGGGTATTACACCACATCGGCGGCCCGAACCAGTATAAACTCTCGTGTCCCTTGTTCCGAGGGTTCGGCGACCTAGGCCTTGAGATCGCAGTGAGAGTGTGAGCTAGGGGGAGAGAGATCTTCGTGCGCACCATAGAGTTCGAACCTCAAGGGTTTTGCCGGAACCCGTAATCCGACATTTGGCGCGCCAGGTAGGGGGGCGCCAAAGCTTTTCTTCCGTCGATCCACGCTCCACTGCTCCACCGCGCCCATGGCGGACGCACGCCAAGCCTGGGCCGAAAAGCCGGCCACCTCGCCGCTTCGTGTCGCCCGACAGCCTCGTGAGGCGGCCTCCCGCCCTTCTCCATCACCCGCCGCTAACGCCGCCACCGCCCGGGAAACGAGCAGCAAGCATCATCACTACACCTCTCAGGTGGCGGACGGTTGCACCGCCACCCCGCCACCGACCGCTGGCTCATCATCCCACGCCGTCGCTACCACGGACGCGCAGCAGCGCTGCGCATGGCACGTGAGCTCCTGTGCTACCGCCTCGGTCGACGGCCTCTATGAGGATTGGCTGACCGCATCGCCGAGCTCGTCGCCGCGGCCGGGGCTCCCGCACCATCTCTCTCCTGCCTCGCCTCCTCCACCAAGGGTGACGAGCCCACGGAGCGCCCGCCACCTCCGCACCAAGACAGCGCCTACGGCATCAAGACACATGGCCCTCGGCACAACCCGCGCCACGGACGCCACAAGATGAAGAAGGAAGCTGCCAAGAAGTTCGCCGACCGCAAGAAAATGCTCCTGCACTCCCGGCGCCACCATGTCAAGAGCGCGTGCCGCCTGTGGTGGCGGTGTGCGGGCATCAAGATCAAGCTCCGCCCCGCCAGGGCCCCCTGGCCACAAAGAGCTACCGCGCTTTCACTCCCCCGAGCTGCGCGAGGCCATCAGCGTGGGCCCCTAGGGTTGTACAGAGTCAGTTTACAGAGAAAGGAATCTTCATATCCAAACGCCAAGCTTGCCTTCCACGCAAAGGAGAGCCCATCCAGACACGGGAAGAAGTCTTCTATCTTGTACCTTCATGGCCCATTAGTCCGGCCTACGTCACATAACCCGGATGCCCAAGGACCCCTTAATCAAGGACTCCCTCAGTAGCCCCTGAACCAGGCTTCAATGACGATGTGTCTTTGGCATTACAAGGCGGGTTCCTCCTCTCAACACTTCAAAGTAGTCCTCTAACATAGAAAACATGACCGCTGCAAATGCATACACCACATACAACCACAACAGATAATTTTTTTAACAAGTCCCATCTATCGACAGCTTTGGTGGCTAGACGTTACGCCCCTTGCCTATTATTTCAACTGCCTTTCAGCCTCTCGCCCATGTTACGAGACGCGGTTTTATTGGCACATCTTGTCAAAGCAGAGATCATGCCCCTTATCACGGGATTCCTATTAATATGGGTGTGGGTAATCCAACCGTGTTGTTTGCACGATCCCTTGGGAATAGGCGAGCTTTAACGCCTGTGAGGAGGCATTCGATATTACTCGCCTTTATGAAGGGTGCAGACTGCCTTTCTCCCCCACGCCTATATCTTCCTCAGCCTTTCCAGCCCTAAGCTCCCTCGCCTGTGTCTTGATTTCTTTCATTGCTACAAAGCCTTCTAGTTATGTCTGGATCCAGCTCCCAAGGGAGGTGGATGGCCTCCTCGGTCACCAGGAAGATATCGTGAAGCTCCGGGAGGTGAGGTACCGATCATGAAATCCCCATGTGCCCCTACCGAGGGTCGTTATCCCCACACCAAAATCTAGCGAGAGGGTTGTATTCATCTCTCACTTCCTCCGCGGGCTAGGGTTTGCTCTCCACCCCTTCGTTCGTGGCCTTATGTTCTATTATGGGCTAGATTTTCACGATCTAGCTCCGGACTCCTTTCTTCACATCTCGGCGTTTATCGTCACGTGTGAGGCTTTTCTCCGCATCCCTCCACACTTTGGCCTATGGCCCAAGATCTTCAATGTGAAGCCGAAGATAGTCGACGGGAGCAGCAGAGTGCAAGGTGCTACGGTGAGCAAGCTCGCCAACACTATCCGGCCAAAAGGCACCTTCACGGAAACCTCCAACTTATGGCAACGGAGTGGTTCTATATCATCGAACCCCATGGTACCAAATGGGCAGCCCTTTGTGTTCCGATCAGGCCCTCCATTGCGACTCGCATCATGGATTAATAAGGGGCTTGACTGGTGATTAACAGATGAAGTGCAGACGCTACAAAGCCGTATCCATGACATCCTCGAAAAGGACACCGGCCTCATTAACATGATCCAAGTGATGCTAGTCCGCCGGATCCTCCCGTGCCAGTGTCGGCCTCTCCGCATGTGGGAGTTCAATCTGGAAGGACCACGGATCCTTCAGCAATTCTTTGGCACAATGCACAGAGGGATGTGGAAACTATTCTTCAAGACTCGAAAGAAGTGGCCGGACATATCCGAGGACATCGGCCTCAACTGCAACCATCCAGATATCTCGGTAAGCATCCAACTTCTGAACGCAACTCGGTTGATCATCCCATAGCGATGTACTGAGAAACCTATCTTCGACCAGGGCCGGATAAAGAAGGCGGACTGAATTAGGTGTTTGGATCGACTTCCCGAAGACTCAACTGATCCAGTGTTAACGAGGATGCTGGCCCCGGCGCCGTATCAAATGCCGGCGAAAGTGGTCAAGAAGAAGCGCAAAAGGGCTGAAGGTGGCCTCCGCTCTAAAGGTATACTGGACGCTACATCCGGGGAGACTGAAGCTCCTTCTTCTAAAGACGAAGACGAAGGGGAAGAAGAAGGGGATATCCCCCCCCCCACGGGAAGAAAAGGACTGCCTCTGAAGACTTGAAGGTGGAGGCACCCAAGAGAGGGAAGATATCCCTGTCAGATGGTTCGGGTTCGGAAGCCGATGTTGACGCAGAGCTCCTTTCTAGGGACAAGCCCTTTGTCGAGTCGTAAGTGAACAAGGATGCTCTAGACATGTCCCATTCTTTTCGGTTTGTAAGGGTAACATTTACACTGTATGTTTGCAGTCCGGCCTGCTATCTGCCTTAACAATCCTCCTCATTAGGGGACTTTCCTCCGGAGATGATGGAAAGCGAGACGCCTCCACAAGCTTCCTCGCCCCTAAGGGCGGACAACTTTGAGGTGTCATCCCGGAGGATCTCCCCCGACCATCCAGCGGTGCGGGGGACCATGAAGATAGCGCCCGAAGGTGATACTTCGACCGTCAAGGGTCCAGGGGAGGCGGTCCCCACGGGGATCAACGATGAGGGCCCCAAACTATTCAGTTTACAGTCGAAGACGACTCTAGGGTCGATTAAGCGTACTATTTTGAAGGGAGTCCGCACTCCCGCAGCAGCCTCCAGAAATTCGGAGGTGCTGGATAGACTGATGAGCACATTGCAAAGTGCGTCCATCTTAGAGGAACATCCTACCTTAATGGGTACGGTAGTTGAGAGGATTCTGTCCGTGAGAAGCGGATTGAATGAAGCCTTCACAGGCCTGCTGAGAGGCTTCGAGGTATGCAATGTAATATGTATAACCACTTTTTACATGCAAAAATGCTACTGTATAGATCTGAGCCCTAAGACTTTGGTCGGTTTCCACAGGGAAGCGATCAGAGGATCAAATAGATATGCTCAGGAAGTAACATAATTAATTTAAAACAGACTGTTATGTCCATGGTGACTACCCGAGCTGCGGAAGTTGCAGATTTAAAGCATAAACTTGAGTTAGCCGATGAGGACATCACTCTTATTAACAAGCGGCTCGACGAGGCACAATGTATGTTTTGGGACCGCCCGCTTATGCATGTATAATAATATGAGCACGGTTGGAAATTATACATTTGTGACATGCATAATCAGAGATGGTGCTATCATGTTGAGACCCTTCGGGCCGAGCTTGCCCGGGACAAGGAGCAGGCCTGAGTGAGCGATGCGGCTGCCAAGAAGGTGACTACTGATTTAAAGGCCGAACAGGCCACTCGGTGCCAGTGCGAAGAGAGAATATCTAACATGGAGCGAGAGCTAAAGGATGCCACTGGCAAATGCAAAGCACTTGAGGAGGACAACAAAGCCAACGCAACCGAACTCGACAAGGCCTTACAAGAGGTGAGAGAAGCACGGTCCGAGTCTAGAGCGGCTCGGGAGGAGATCCGACAAGCTGGGGATATAGCGGCTGGTAAGCCCTTTCTCTTACAAACTAAATTCGGTGACCCGAAGTATGCTCTGCTTAATCAATTGTGGAGTTCTCCAGACACGTTCTTGGACCTGCTGAAGAGTGTCTCCGACGCGGCGTAGTTCTTCCAAGCGAAGGAAGGACATGCTTCGAAGAAGCTTTTCTGGTCACAATTCAATGTGCCACAGCGTTCGGCGTTGCTGAATGAACACATGGCCCAGTGGGCCGAGCTCCACAAGATGTCCGGAGCTGCCATGAAGGACGTCGTGGTCCGGCTATGGCCAGCTGAACCCCTTCCGAATAGTTATTTCGGTTTGGTGCAGGGACTTCTCGATGCAGTGCCGCGTATCGACGCCGTCAAGCGGTCGACGTGCATAGAAGGTGCTAGGATGGCCTTCGCCCGCGTCAAGATGTACTGGGCAAAGATGAAGGCCACCGATGTTGCAGCTAAGGGCCCGCCCGGAGGTAAGGACCATCGCACGCCGAAGCATTATTTGGAGGACATTCTAGAGGGCGCCCGCTTGATAGGGTCAGTGCTCGAAGGATATTATGTTTGAATAAGTGTACCGGAATTGTGAGAACAATATTATGATACATTAAGGCTGCGTTATATTCATGCCTTTGTCTGAAAGTTATTTCCTCCTGTGCGGCCGTTTTTATAATATGAAAGTTTGCCAGTCGTCGGCTTCGGCCCCCTCGCATACAATACGGGGGTGTTCGGAATAGCACCTGATCACTCTTGACCCAACGTCTTGGTCCGTAACGGAGGTGTCAGTGCGGCGAACTAGACAATCGGACTATAGGGCTTTAACACTTTCACTTAGCCATAGGCGTTTTACGGTGGGTCTATGATGTAGCCCCTGGTATGTACGCGGCTATCCGAATACGGTTGCATTACATAGGTGACCAAAAATAAATAACGACCCTTCGTATAGTATGGAAGAAATCGAAAAAGATTCTGATAAGTCACCATGTGGTTGACCAGCTCTCGCCGCATCATGACAATCAGTTTTCGGCTTTCTCTACTGAGGTGTTTAACCAAGTGAACCAAAAACACAATCGTTGTAGTTCTCCCTTTACTACCCTAGCCGATAAGACGGAACCTAAGGTAGTAAGCACAGGAGCCGGGCAACCCAACTATTGACCAAAGACATGATTCGGAGCTGATGCATATAATGCCAAACTCGTGACGCCGTAGTATGTTGTAAAGCTGTTCGGACTTTTCGGCAACCAATATGTTGCCGTATCGAGCCCCTGGCGATTAGTGTCGAGGTGTGTGCGTGAAACAACCAAAGAAGCAAAATACAGTTCTATGGGAAAAAGCAAGTACTAAAGACGGATTATGTTCACTGGAATCTGATTGATACGTCGAAAGCAATCTTACAGATTATAACACCACCACCCAGGCAATTTTACATGCCAGGGGTCGAAGGCTGAGGAAGAAGGCTCTGTACAGGTTTGAAATAGAGTGTGTGGTCTAGAAAAAAATCTTTTGGACCTCCCGTCGCACGTCTGTGCTGCCTTTGCCTCGGCAAAAAGGCTTCCTTAAAAGGAGCCGTCTTTGGTTTTTTTATTGGAAGAAACCAGGCTCCAAAAGAGTCCTTGTAGGTCCGTAGGATGAACAAGTTTTGATTCACCTGTGGAAAAAGATAAGAAATAGTTAGAAAAAAGAGAAGAAGGCTGTAGGAGGGTGAACCGTATTTTAGGCCTGTCTGTATTGTGCCTCCGCCGATGACCAAGGTATTTTAAGTACATAATTATGCATGCGCGATACGAACTTCGCGGGTGTATGTGGCGAACGACGGAGGCGGAACTGCTAATCCAGCTCTAAGATTGACCGGTCCTGCGTAATAGAGGTCGGCGGCTTAATGGCCGATGGGATATGCGGCTTGGCGGGCCCGCTTTGTATTTCGGTTGTGATGGCTGTGGTATGCTCGTCGTTACGGAGGGAGCGTTTCGTGTTTCCATTGATCATGATGATGCCGCATGGACCGGGCATCTTAAGCTTTAGATAGGTGTAGTGTGGGACCACATTGAAACGAGAAAAAGGGGTCCGTTCGAGCAGTGCATGGTAGCCACTTTGGAACGAGACAATATTGAAGACCAAGTCTTCGCTTTGAAAGTTGTCCGGTGAACCGAAGATGACTTCCAATGTGATAGAGGCCGTGCAGTGAGCGTCGACACCAGGTATTACTCCCTTGAAGGTAGTTGTGGTGGGCTTGATCCTTGAGGGGTCAATGCCCATCTTACGGACAATGTCTTGGTAGAGTAAATTAAGACTACTTCCGCTGTCCATAAGGACTCGCATGAGATGGAATCCATTGATAATTGGATCGAGGACCAGAGCTACTGAACCTCCATGAAGGATACTGGTTGGGTGGTCCTTGCGATCAAAAGTGATCGAGCAGGCCGCCCATGGGTTAAATTTTGGGGCGACCGGCTTTATGGCGTAGACGTCTCGTAGTGCGCGCTTGCGCTCCCTTGTAGGGATATGCATCACATATATCATGTTCACTATTTTTACATTGGGTGGAAGTTGCTTCTGTCCCCCTGTGTTCGGTTGGCGATTCTCTTCGTCTTTGCGGCCCCTTCCCTTTGTGTTCGGCATTGAGCTTGCCGCCTTGTTTGAAAACCCAACAATTTCTGTTGGTATGGTTGGCGGGTTTGTCAGGGCTGCCATGAATCTGACAGGGCCGATCCAGTATGTTGTCTAAACTGGATGGACCATCTCTGGTTGCCTTGAATGGCTTCTTCCGTTGAACGGATTTGGAGCCGCTGAATCCGGCATTGACCGCCGTGTCTTGGGTTCCTGCATTATTGTTTCGATGCTTGTTTTTATTGCGTCGTGGCTTGCCATTGCCGTCCCCAGCTTCAGTGGTGCCAGGATTGCTGGTGCTATTGCTTCTACGAGCAAGCTAGCTATCTTATCCCGCGAAGAAGCGGGTCATCAGTGCAGTAAGAGCTGCCATGGACTTAGGTTTTTCTTGGCCGAGGTGACGGGCAAGCCACTCATCTCGGACACTATGTTTAAAGGCCGCGAGGGCTTCAGTGTCCGGATAGTCGACAATTTGGTTCTTCTTAATTAGGAACCTAGTCCAGAATTTCCTCGCTGACTCGCCGGGCTGCTGGATGATGTGACTTAGGTCATCGGCGTCCGGAGGCCGGACGTATGTACCTTGGAAGTTATCACAAAAGGCGTCTTCCAAGTCTTCCCAGTTGCCAATGGAGTTCTCTGGGAGGCTGTTTAGCCAGTGTCTGGCTGGTCCCTTTAATTTTAGTGGGAGGTATTTGATGGCATGGAGGTCATAACCGCGGGCCATGTGGATATGTAGAAGAAAATCCTCAATCCATACTGCGGGGTCGGTCGTTCCATCATATGATTCGATATTCATAGGTTTGAAACCTTCTAGGAATTCGTCCTCCATTACTTCCTCGGTGAAGCATAGGGGGTGTGCGGCGCCTCTATAGTGGGCGATGCCACGACGTCCCTATGCGGTTTTCGTCCGGAGTGAGGTTGTGTTGATCGCGTCGGGCCTGATAGCCGTCCTCTTGTGTTGGGGCACGTCCCCTTGACCCGTAGATTGATCTGGCTAAGCCTTCCCCAGTGTCCAGGTCTCGCTGTAGGTCGTAGGTGTAATCCCGGGCCGCTGTCTACCTGCCTTTACGGCGGGTTAATGTGGGCTGGTGTTCGGCTTGGGTAGCCGTTCTATCTCGGCCATGCGGTGGCCGGTCTGGTTTATCGGCTGCGTTACACGCTGATGTTAGGGGCTCCCGCGCCTCAACGTTGAATTGGGGTAACAACTTGCGCTTTGGGTAGCTTTTGGTTGGTCACGCGAGGCCGTATTCCTCGGCTGTCAGGACAGTAGTCCATCTGTCGTTGAGCGTATCCTGTTCAGCTTGAAGCCGTTGCTGCTTCCTTTTCAGGCTCCTCGCGGCTGCAATGAGCTGTTTCTTAAAGCGTTCTTGATCGAGGGGTTCCTCTGGCACGATGAAGTCTTCATCGCCGAGGCTTATTTCGTCTTTGGAGGATGGCATATAGTTGTTGTCCTCCGAGTCCTTGCTCCCGACTGGCTCATCAGGGTTACCCTGCCGCTCCTCCCTATCATCCTTTTCGGATGTTGGTTCGACGGGGGCGTCTGGGTCTTCGGCATTCTCCGGAGTGTTATCGTCTCCATTCTCGGTATTGCTTTCTTTGTCGCGACGTGATTTTGAACGGCGCTGCTGATGTCGTCGTTTTGGTGGTTTCTCAGTGTTATTGTCCTTTATTGGATTCTTACAGCCTTCATTGCCATCATCTTTTGGCGTATCCACCATGTATACGTCGTATGTGGAGGTGGCCAGCCAGCGTCCGGTATGCGGCAGGTTTTGGCTTTGTTCGTCTCCGACATCGTCGTCCACACCGTCGATGTCTTCGGAGCCGTAATTGAGCCTGTCGGTTAAGTCCTCGACAGTGGCTATGAAGTGGGTGGTGGGTGGGGCGTAGAATTCCCTGCTCTCAGCCCCTGGCCCGGGCTAGGCGTAGTTCGGACGTTGCCCCTCTGTAATGACGAGGGATTGCATTAAGTCCAGAGCCTCGCTTAAAGGCGAGGTTTGGCAAGGGAGAAGAAAGTTGGTGGAGTATGGCGGGAAGGAAACTCTTTTACCAAACTCACACGATGCTGACTCCGAGGGTTCGGAGCCAGTGTTCGGAGAAGGGTCCGGCTTCATGATGATTGCTGGTGACGCTACTTCCTCCGGCTCTCCCGTACTAGGCTCAATAGCCGCAGAGAGTCCGGCGGGCTTGAAAATTCCGTCTTCGGACCTGGTGATGCGCTCCGGCTCTAAGGCCAGAGCGGAGGTTGGGGTCGTGAACCCTTGTAAGATCAAGTCTCCTCGGATATCAGCGACATAATCCAGATTTCCAAAACTAATTTGGTGACCTGGGGCATAGTTGTCAATCTGCTCTAGATGGCCAAGCGAGTTGGCCGCAGTGCGAAGTGGCCAGACACAAAGATCTGACCGGGGGGTAAGATCTCCCTCAGGGCAGCATTGTTGTAGATGACTGATGGAACCATCGAACCTTCTGGCAACGACACAGCAGAACACTCAATGAAAGCACCAATGTTTGTGTCAAAACCGGTGGATCTCGGGTAGGGGGTCTCGAACTGTGCGGCTGAGGATCGAAGGTAACAGGAGACAGGGACACAATGTTTACCCAGGTTCGGGCCCTCTTGATGGAGGTAATACCCTACTTCCTACTTGATTATCTTGGATGGATATGGGGTTACAAGAGTTGATCTGCCTCGAGATCATAATGGCTAAACCGTAGATGTCTAGCCTGTATGATTATGATCATTCTCTATGGACTAAACCCTCCGGTTTATATAGACACCGGAGAGACCGAGGGTTATACAGAGTCAGTTTACAGAGAAAGGAATCTTCATATCCGAATGACAATCTTGCCTTCCACGCAAAGGAGAGTCCCATCCGGACACGGGAAGAAGTCTTCTATCTTGTACCTTCATGGCTCATTAGTCCGGCCTACGTCACATAGCCCGGACGCCCAAGGACCCCTTAATCCAGGACTCCCTCAGCGACTGCTGCGGCGAGATGTGTTAGAGAACCACGTTTGTTGCAACCCTGATGGCTCCCACTTCCACTAGTGCAGGCGGGTCCTATACAAATGGTTTTTACCCCCTTTTCGTGACAGAATTTTAAACCGTCGCCTTGCCTATGTGTGCGATAGGGGGGGGGGGGGTCCATGCAACACGACCCAGAAATCGTCAGCGATAGTTCCTCCGGTCACACACGCAGGGCAAAAAGATCTCATGTGCGGTCGAGTGAGCTATCAAAAACTATTATACAGGCCCAATCGTGTGAGATGTTCTTAGCATCCCACACAGTGAATCACAAACAAGCGTTTCCGCCGTATGTACACCACACACAATTTTTCACATCACATCGTCTATGATATGTTGCCATCACAGACAATATTTATAATTTTATTGTTTGCGTTATTGAATGCATCACGCACGGTTCCCAGAAGAAACTTTATGGCATAGGTTGTCCATCACACACACTTTTTATGTGGAAACATTTGTGCAAGGTGGTCTAACGAAAATAGTTTTCCGAAGGAAGTCGTGTGTGATTGTTCATTGATCCAACACTCACTACAAAAAAATACACTTCCGTGATGATACGTGTTTTTCACAGTAGGTCGCGTTTTTTGTCATGCAGGTACATCCATGACAAATTTATGACAGAATCAAGATAGTCATACCTGTGCTGTCGTAGAAGTGTTCCATGACATTGCCAAAATTATCATCACGGAAGTGTCCACTTCCATGACGATAAATCGCGCGTCACAGAAGTGCTTTCGTAAAGGGTGACCGACACGTGGCATCCACCGTAACGGAACGCCGTTACGCTACCGGGTCAGATTTTGGATCCGATAACCCGTTAACAGCCACGACCAATGCCGATTTTTCACGTGTAAAATTCACATTAGCTGACGGATCCACGCGTCAGCTCCGTGTTGACACGTGGACCGGCCCAAAAGTGGCCCACAAAGTTTAAATGGGTCAGCCCAGCTAAAGGCCCACAAAATTTAGCGGACCATAATGGGCCGGCCCAGCTAAAGGCCCACACGATTTTGCAGACCATAATGGGCCGGCCCAGCTAAAGGCCCACTAGATTTTGCATACCACAATGGGCCGGCCCAGCTAAAGGCCCACAAGATTCTGCAGACCATAATGGGCCGGCCCAGCTAAAGGCCCAACATTCTCTGTCAAATCGGCCCGTCAACGGCCTGTCCTAAACTTGTCATCAACGCGGCCCATGGTCACTTCTCGCCCGTTAACAGTCCGCTAAGTAATTGGGCCGAATTACGGCCCGGTGTATTTCCGGCATGTTAAAGGTCCGGCTTCATTTGGGGCCATTTACAGGCCATCAAAAACGTTCGGCCCATAAACGACTGTGAAGGATTTGGGTCATATTCGGCCATGTCTGACATTCGGCCTATTAGAGGCCCACTATAGCTTTGGGCCACTTTCAGCCCGTTGTCATTTTGGGTATGTTAACGCCGGACGTAAACCATGGGCCATATGTGGTCCAACGTCATATCGGGCCCATTAACGGCCCATATAGAAATGACGATAATCTAGCCCGATCAAGTTCCGGCTGTTAAAGGCCGTGTATTAGGTCGGCGATTTACTGACCGTCCAAATTTCGGCCTGTCAAAGATCCGCATCGTAAATGGGCTACCATTTCGGCCTGCTAAGTCCAGTGGGTTATTTGGCACAATCAGGGCCCAATCTCACTTTCGGTCTATTAAATGCCCATGTTTTTATGGGCTCGAGATATTTACACTGTAAACGGCCTATTTTACTGAGGGCCCAAATTATGTTTAGGCCTGTTAAAGGCCCACTATGGGCAGATGCCTACCAGAAAAATATGAAAGCTTATGCTGATTTAGCCCCAGATATTTTTAGTGGGCTACATGCCAATTTTGGCCCAGAATCGCTTTTAGCCCAATTGAATGGGCCCGATTTAATGTTGGCATGTTGGGCTCCTACTGAAGCTTTCGGCCGAATACATTACTAAGATAAACCTACACTATACAAAAATAGCGTCGTAATTACTGCAGCCTAATGCAGCATCATAAATGTTGTATCACAACAAAATAAATTCCAACCATACAACAAAAGGCCTGTTGGCATAAAGTTCTGATCCTTCTAGATAAAAGCACCATCGATGTATAGAAGCACATATCATTTGACCTGAGTGCTAATGTTTCAGTGTAGAATCTGATGGAGCAAAGACGATCTCCACCTTTTTCCACCATTGCTCTTGAACAACGGTTTAATGTCCGATAGTGTGGTTTCAAAACCATTCATATCTTGACGACATTTCTCAACCACTATTCTTGTTTCCGAAACAACGTCCATTAGGGATTGGACTTGTGTCTGGAGCACAGATATATCACTCTGTCTAGCAGGAAGATTTTGTTCAGTAGGCGATTTGGACGAGGTTACCTTGACAACCAACCTAGAATTAAGCAGGAAGGTGCTTTGTGCATTGTTAGTGGAGAGATACTGACGCACTGCAACAAGAGGTGACATTGTGCTTGTAGTAGCCTCGTCACATTCAGGTGGTTGTGGCTGTTCAATCATTTGTTCCATAGCTTCCTGAAAGTTTGAACTTCTAGATTAGTGTACCAGATAAGTTACTAATGAGATAAAAACAAACAAAGTAGGTTAAACGTTTATACATAACTTATTTTGGTGAACTACTGTAATACATTAGCATGTATTGTAGTGCCAACTACATAATAAAATAACTTTCGGAACATATGTCCATGTAGCATGCCTACTGTATTGTCTATTTCCTCACATTCATTGACATCTAAGGATAAAGAGACATGGTTTAAAGTAGGATGAACATAGTATGACATCATTCATATCATGGGCAAACAGATATAAAACAAACAGGCTATGTTATCATTCTGTACGCACGTGAACCTAACAACTAGATTACAAATCAAGACCAAAAGAATATCCTTCATCTCTTTTAAACCATGTAAGGTGAAATGATACATTAAGACAACTGTGAATAAAAGTGAACAGAGTAACTGACATTGGCTGCAAACCAAGTAGTTAAATGAACACATCACAATACCAATCAGTTCAAGGCAGGAGGAGTAAGGACTTACAACAGCGGCTTGAACTGGTGTGCTCATGCCCTTCATCTTGCTGGTGTGTCAATCCTTGAAGATTTGCACTGCATTTGGTTCAGGTTCTTTGTGGTCTGCATGGGCTTTCCTCTGTATTTGGAACAAGTCAATATAGATACGATAATATGGCACAAAAAAAGAAGGAAGTAGCAGCTATTTACAAGAGCCTCGCAGTGTGTAATATAGCTACGAGATCCTGTTGTCTGTTGGAATTTCACTTTAGAACGGTTGGTTTTGTTCTTCAAATAGTTAGCCTAGAAGATACACTTGTAAGGCACATACATAAATACAAGTTCAATATGTGGTCTGATCAAATACATATAGCCTAACTGATACTTTTGATCAGACCAGTGTTTAACGAGGGTTGTCCAGTCTTCATCTGTAATATATTCCACTGGAAATGTTTGGGCGATTTCATTGTTAGCCTTGCCTTCAAAGTGAGATTTACTAAGGTGGTACCGATACTGTCACAGAGCAGACTGAAAAACATGAGTGCATGCTTGTTTAGTTGCATCATCTTTTGGATCCAACTTGAACCTCATCTATTGAAAAAAGAATGTGAGTCTTATTAGGAGGAAGCTAGAAAGTATGGACAAAGCAAGACAATATTACTAATTGCGATGAATAACATTACTTACAGATAAATGGTCAAGGAAGGTGTTAAACTGGGTATTTTCTTTCTCATTCCTGTACTGGATCCACGTTGGGAGGATACGTGCATGACACCTAACGACAACGACTGCCTCTGATACTAACTTGGCTGACTCTGTAGCATCACGTGGCCTTTTTAAACCTGCCTCAAAATGGATCTCCATTCTTCCTCCTTTAGATTTTGTTAATCTGTCAAGCATTATCCTTGATGTCTGTTTCCACTTTTGCCGTGGTGCTAGTTCAACAACGAATATGGAAAGTGTTAGTGTACATCAAACTATGAGAGTACATATAAAGGAGCATGCAACTGCAACTTGACTCAGTCAGGTACCGTCTTGGTGTTGATGCTCATGAGGTTCATCTGATCTTGTCAAGTCATGTTGTGTCGCAGTGCTTCGAAGTAGTGTTAGGTGTGAAGGCAGCTTGGGAACCGCCAGCCCGAGCAAACGAACGAGTAACTGGTTGAGATGTTGGTACAGTTGAAGCGGATGCTGCAGCTGGTGGAGCAGTGATACTGTGTTTGTAGATTTAGCGGTGGACTTGGACCTTCTATCGCACTATAAGTACTAGCAGAATCTCGACGGCAGAACCTTTTCCGTTTCACCCGACGAGTAACAAAGACTCCCTACTATATTATTTTCCTTGCTATTTTTTGACTTTGCCATGTCAAGCTGTACCCACAACACAAAAGAATAAAATCACTCTTCGTAACTCATTGATGCATGATCTGAGAAAAGCAATACTTTGATGTAAGACAACCGTATGAGGATGGAATATGTAAGAAAATAGGACGGCATGACATATTCACAGCTACGATGTGCAAACTAAGAAGAAGGATTTTCAAGAAAATAGAAGTAATGCAAGCTAGACACCATATGAAAGATGCAACCAATATTACTCGCCAAGTTAAAAGTGTCTTGTCATAAGTGGCAATTCAAAAATTAGAAGCAAGACATCGAGAAATCAATGCAAGATGCAACCACTATCAAACTGCCATGTTAAAAGCGCCCAATCATGAGTGGTGATGCGGGATACACAACATCAAGTACTTTGATGTAAGAACATGGTATGATAGATAGATGCAGTGTATTCTAGACACGTAAAGCCATGTCATATGCACATATATAACGATAAACTCAGCAGGTGCAATTTAATCAAAATAGAAGAAATACAGGCTAGACAACATATGCAACATGAAACCAATTATCACATCGTCAACTTAGAGCAAGCACTGTGATGGTGGAGTATGGGAGATGAACTCATCATGTAGACTTGGGACTTCAACTTCTTTAGCGAGAGCAGTGGCAAATCTAGAGAGTCTCTGCTTATGCCGGGCGGAGGACCACCAACATCCCCTAACTTACTCTTTTCCTTCCTATTTTACGATATTGCCTTATGAAGTCAAAACCACAAGAAGATGAATAAAATTAGCTCGCATAACTGGTTGATGCATGATATAGACGAACACTACTTTGATGTAAGGCAAGCGCAGGATAGGAGGATGGAATATATACAAAAAAGACAGCGTTTCATATTCACACGCATTTATAGGAGGATGGAATATGTATGAAAAAACAAGAAGCGGAAGGCATTTCAACAAAATTAGAAGAAATGAAAGCTAGACACCATATGAATATGCAACCAATATCACTCTATCGTAAAAAGTGTCTCATCGTAAGTGCCATTTCAAGAAATTAGAAGCAAGACAAGCTAGAAGACAATGCAAGATGCAACCTACATCACAGTCCCAAGTTAAATGTGTCTTATGGGTAAGTGATCATTGCGGTATAAGTTGTAAGCTACGCAGATGCAATTCAACATAATCAAGCAATACAAACTAGACATCATATGGAAAACGCAACCACGTATAACAGTTCCAAGTAAGAGCAAGCACCTGTGATGGTGGAGTAGGGGAGATGTGCTCATCATGTACACGTATGTTCTAGAAACAGGAACACGTGTCATATTCACATGCATTATGTGTAAAGTAAGCAAATGCAATTCAAGTTAGAAGCAATACAAGCTAGACATCATACACAACATGCAACCACCATAAATAGTGTCAAGTTAGAGCAAGTACCTGTGATGGTGAAGTAGGGGAGATGTGCTCATCATCTACACAACTACGTTGACTGTCCAGCCTTATGTTGTCTTGCGAATCTTGTTGGGAGGATGGCGCAGTAGAATCTGTAGAGACCCCCTGTTTGAGTTGCTCAAGGACCACCATCATCCACTACCGGACTAATTTCCTTCAGCTGTAATGATTTTGCATTGTGAAGTCAAACCGATAAGAAAAAGGAATAAAATTCGCTCTTCAGAACTCATTCATGCATGATACCGATGAACACTACTCGGATGAAAGGCAAACGCATGATGCGAGGATGGAATATGTATGAAAAACAGGATGGTGTGACATATTCACACCTATGATGTGGTAACTAAGCAGAAGGCATTTCAACAAATTAGAAGCACTGCAAGCTAGACACCATATGAAAGATGCAACCAATATCACTCTGCCAAGTTCAAACTGTATGACGTTTCAACAAATTAGAAGCAGTACATGCTAGAAATCATATGCAAGACACAACCAATATCACAGTGGCAACTTAAAGGTGCCTTATCATAAGTGAATGATGCGGGATATGCAAGAATAGTATTCTGATGTAGAAACAGGAACACATGTCATATTCACAGGCATTATGTGTAAAGTAAGCAGATGCAATTCAACAAAGTTAGAAGCAATACAATCTAGACATCATACGCAACATGCAACCACATATAATAGTGCCAAGTTAGAGCAAGCACCTGTGATGGTGGAGTAGGGGAGATGTGCTCATCATCTACACATCTACGTTGACTGTCAAGCCTTGCGTTGTCTTGTGAATCTTGTTGGGAGGATGGCGGAGTAGAATATGTAGAGAACCTCTGTTTCAGTTGCTCGGAAGGACCACCATCGTCTAATGCCTTGCCAATTTCCTTTAGCTTTATTGATTTTGCATTGTGAGGTCATACCGACAAGAAAAAGGAATATCATTCGCTCTTCAGAACTCATTCATGGATGATACTGACGAACACTACTCTGATGAAAGGCAAAGTCATGATACGAGGATGGAATATGTACAAAAAAACGGACGGCTTGACATATTCACACCTATGATGTGGTAACTAAGCAGAAGACACTTCAACAAATTAGAAACACTGCAAGACACCATATGGAAGGTGCAATCAATATCACTCTGCCAAGTTAAAACTGTCTCGTCATAGGTGGCGTTCATCAAACTAGAAGCAATACATGCTAGAAATCATATTCAAGACGCAAACCAATATCACACTGCCAACTTAAAGGTGTCCCATCATAAGTGACTGATGCAGGATACACAAGAAGAGTAGTTTCATGTAAGAACATGGTGTGATAGACAGATATAGTATGTAACAAAAACAGGATAGCGTGTCATATTCACATGTATCATGTGTAAGCTAAGCAGATGCAGTTTACAATAATTAGGAGCAATACAAGCTAGACACCATATGCAACATGCAACCAGATATCACACTGCCAAGTTAGAGCAAGCACCTTGGATGGTGGAGTAGGGGAGCGGAGACTTGGACCTTGTAATGCACTATCAGTACAAGGAGAATCGGTACAGATGCTCTATTTACATTGCTGCAGAGGACCACCATCATCGCCTTCCTTACTCGTTTCCTTCCTATTTTGTTAATTTTGCCTTGTCAAGTCAAACCCACAAGAAAAAGGAATACAATTTGCTCTTCAGAACTCATTGATGCATGATACTGACGAACACTACTTTCATGTAAAGCAGCCGCATGATAGGAGGATGGAATATGTATGAAAAATAGGACGGCGTGACATATTGACATGTATGATGTATAAAGTGTAAACTAAGCACAAGGTGCTTGAACTTGTTAGAATTGATGCAAGCTAGAAACCATATGAAAGATGAAACCAATATCACTCTGCCAAATTAAAAGGGTGCCCTAATAAATGTATTTGACCAAAGTAGAAGCAATACATGGCAACAGGCTAGAAATAATATGCAATATGCATCAAATAAAGGTGACTCATCGTAAGTGATTGATGCAGGATACAGAAGAGAGGTAGTTTCATGTAAGAACAAGGTTAACACATAGATGTAGTGTGTACCAAAAATAGGAAGAACAAGGTTATATTCACATGTATAATGTGTAAGATAAGGAGATGCAATTTAACAATTAGGAGCATTGATGAAGGATACACAAGAAAAGTAGTTTGATGTAAGAACATGGTTAATAGAAAGACGTAGTATGTACCAAAAACATGAAGGCATGTCATATTCACAGGTATAATGTGTTAACTAAGCAGATGCAATTTACCGTAATTAGAAGCATTACAAGGTAGACACCATATGCAACATGCAACCACATATCACACTGCCAAGTAAGAGCAAGCACCTGCGATGGTGGTGTGGGGGAATTGTGGTGATCTACTAGAGAGCTACGTTGACTATCTTCATTTAGCCTTGCTATTTCTTGAGAATCATGTGGGGAGGATGACACCGCACTCTTTAAACAGTATGATGTCTCACAAGAACTCCACCCGGTGACTGTCTCATCATAAGTGATTGACGAGGATGCAAAAGAGCATTAGTTTGATGTACTAACATGGTTAATAGACATATGTAGTATGTATCAAAACAGGAAGGCATGTCATTATCAAAGGTATAATGTGTAAAGTAAGCAGATGCAATTTAACCAAATTGGAAGCAATACAAGCTAGACACCATATGCAACATGCAACCACATTTGACAAACAAGTCAAAGCAAGCACAGGATGGTTGTGTGTGGCAATTGAGATCATCAACTGCAGAGCTACGTTCATCGCTCCAACTGCGACATCGCATCATTTAAACCGCTGAAACGCTTAGTGCTTATCTTGAATTACATCGAGCGACTTTCATGTCTTTTCTTTTCTGCATTCATCAACACTTCGTCAGAGTCTGAAATACCCATGCATAAAAAAATAGTGTGAGTATGGGTGAAGTGTGTGCACAATTAGTACAATGTAAAGGTAGCAGATAGCAGGTCGGTGAGAAATAAATGACGGGAGACATATGATAGCTCTACAACATGCATGACACACTAAATTACTACATGATTCTATGAAAATAACAGTCGACTGAAAGCAAATAGGTCAGTCCATTTTTTCTACACCGTCTGATGTACAAAGAATGGGCAGATCGCCTTCATCTACCTCAGGCCAGTCAGTGTTGACGATCTTCCTTGAAACGCCAGCAACCACCGGCCCAGTATTCCTCCCCTGCCTGCGCCCTCCCCTCGACCTCACCGCACCGCCGTGATTGGCACCGCCCCCCGGCCATCCATTCAAGCCCCGCCGACCTCCAGATCGGGCGCAAGCAGCTCCTGCGCCCCACACCCCTATGATAGACACCGATGCGCCGCTTCCCCAGGGAACAGGCGGACTAGGTGATCCGCGCCTAAGCGGTGCTGCTTTTTTAATTGCGGTTCGACCGACCTGAATTGAAATCCAGGTAGACTCTTGACCTCTAGCAAAGGTGAAATAGTAAAAGGGAGGAAACCTTGTGCATTTAGTATCACGAAGAAGATGCAGTAAGAAACGCTCAACTAGTTTCTTTCGTGGGATGAATACGGTGTGAGTGGAGACGTAAGATTTGCATGAATAAGGGAAGAGGAGTACCTCTTTCTGCTGGCAATGCTGTGTCCTCCTTCTGTTTTTCCGACGATCTTCTTGTTGTTCGCTGGAAACCAGAAGTTGTGGAGGACGGTGCAACCTTGGACGAACCCATGGCCAAATTGTTGAGTGTGGTGCGGTGGCCGTTTGTCGTCGGCGGGGAAGCAGATCCGAGGCGGCGAACGACGGCGTAGCGGGAACAGCTCTGGTGCGGTGGACGGTTGCGACAGTGGAGCCGCAGCAGTGAGGGGCAGGACGGCGTGGTCGGAATGGTTCTGGTATGGCGCACGTCGGCGTCAGCGTCGTGGAGGCAGCTCTGCCTCGGCTTCAGCTGCTAAGTCCTTGAGGGCGTTGCGGTTGCGGTTGCGTTGGACGACGACATCGGGGTATCGGCTTCGGCGTGATGGAGGAGGGCGGCAGTGGATTGGCCACTATGGGGTGGAGGACGAAGGAGGCTGGGGTTTCACGGCTGGTGGAGAGGGTGTTCTCGCGGCCTTGGAGTATGAATGGGGAAACGGAGGGAGGCGGGGAACTAAGGGGGAACAATGTTTCGGTTTGAGACGCGCTTGTTTGAAATTTTGGGAAAGTTACAAACTTTGCCCCCATCTAAAATTTCGGACATATTGCGGGTTGGGGGTAGGACAGTCATGTCAGGTGTCCCAAATGTGGGCGGGATAGATTCGGCCGAGCGCATGGGTAGGCGCCCACGGCGTATGAATGCTTCTCGGAGGCGGTTGAGACTGGCGTCTTGGTGAAGTTACAAACCTACCCCGGTTTAGACCTTTGGACATCGGGCTGATAGGCTACACGGGCAAGAGCCAGGGCAGTAATTTCCTACCACCAAAACATTAGTCTCGCGCGGTTTCAGGTGACCAGAGGCCTATTTGGCGCTTCGTTCAATATCTGGGAGCAGAAGCATTAACGTTTTCGGTTCTCTTGAATTGAACTTTCGGGATTTGTCAAACTTTACAAATCTTTACTCTTGAAAATCCTAAAGCTACGATTATTTTGGAATGGAGGGGGTACATTTGAATATACATTGTACATGAGTATATATTAAAAAATATGCAACTTACCTCAGTTCATGCATGGTTCCAGATATAATCTCCTTGGTTGCAAAAAAAAGTTAGATATGCGTATGAATATATATAGCATGTTTAAACTCACAACAAAGATTGATGCCCCCTTTTACATCTGATTTACAAATGCCATTATCTCGGGTTCAAATAGATCAACGCACTTCCTATGAATTCGAATCTTCGAAACCCCCTTTATGTTGAATTCGACATGTATTCTACTTCGTAGCTAGCAATTTGGAATGTATCCATGCAAGTGAAAAATGTATAAAGTGCTTCACACTAACAACATGGAGTGCACTAATTAATGTTTATATATGAATTGCAAAAGCATCCATTGCCTGTATTTCAAACCGCTCTCACTCTATGGATTGATAATATGAAATAAACACATGCACATGCTAGAATTCAATAGAGTATGGGTGTCTGATAGACCGATTTTCGTCCATACGCAATTTGCAAAATTCATGATCTCATCCAAAAATAATAATGCCATTTATATTTTAGTTTAATGCGTAGAAGCGCCTTTTACACGTAGATGCACTATGCCTCGCCCCAATCTCACAAACGCGTTATATATCTCTCTATCTAACGCATAAGTGCACACACTTTATATGCATCGGCATTTCTCTTTCACACATGCTCACAATCTCTCTCAGGGTGTCGGGGTGTCTCAGGCACATGCTCTCTCTGTTTCTCTCTCTCTCTTTCTGACTACTATGTACCACTCTTTTCACTAATCTCAGTTGGAAAACAATATTTCTCTCACATGCATATATACACATGCACGGTCTCTACTAGCCCTCTATACACACATATATGTGCCTACGTGTGGGGACCCCGAGTCATAAGTCAAGATCACCGAATGCACGTGTACAGTGATCTCAGAGATCAATGCTCATTGAACACACAGAAGCTGAATAACAAGAGTCTTACATCCATACATACCGTCTTACACAAATTATGACCACTATGGTCAAGTCTTACATAGATAAAGCCATAAGGGCTGAATACCAAATAAACTTAAGCAGCGGAAATCTTCGTTGATAAGTAGAATCCACGCCATCTGCCTTAACCCTACAGGCATTCTGACTGGGAAACGTCCTAGTTTTCATGTTCGTCTCCAAAGGACTCTTCTTTGAACTCTTGTTCTTCCATGCCTGGCCAATTAAATAACCAGTGGCAAGCCAATGAGTACTTTGAATGTACTCGCAAGCAACCCATGATTTGGTTCAACGTAACAATGCAATTGTACAACGAGTAAGCAACCTAGCTTCAAGCTAGTTAAGATGTCCTATCAACTTGTGAGATATGCATCAATAAAACATGGGTAACCTCGAGAACAGGTTACAGATATCAACATAAATAGAGTTGAATTAATGTCATTTCATTCAACATGTCAAGTCTCCACCTTGACACAAATAGTTCCTTTCCACTCACACATGCATCGTGATTTGTAAAATTTCTGGACATAGTTTAAGTAGCACCTCCCAACTGTCCATGACCGTGGACACGACTATTCGAATAGTTTGACACTCTGCAGAGGTTGCGCACTTTACCCACAAGATCCGGGAAGCTTTCGTGTCATCCACGACCCCGCAGTACATCAAGTACTCGGGGGAAGCACCCGATCATTACCTTTCCCTAGATGACACTAACATAGGGTCCACTCGTTGATACACGTCCCTCGTGTATAAGTAAAAGATCGTGGGACTCTGCCCTCTTCACATTATCACGCATACATGAAGGGACCAACGGTGTGTCCGGTGCCCTATGAAAACAATCATGGCCGCCTATCCAAGCACGACCCCGTCCCGAGAGTGACCTCAAGTCACCCCCGTCACTAGTAATGTGGGCACCATGCTAGTATCAGCCTAAGTAATCAATAATGCCCCATCCCATAAAGGGGTAGAGTGGTTGCACATGTTTGGTTGGGAAGGTAATCACACATAAATCTAATCCATCATTTTACACACATACACACCAAAATCTCTCTCCGGTACACCACTTCTTCCTCAAGTGGTGACCTTAGATCAACATCTCCCAAGGGCATTAAGGGCACCCGATGGGGTTTTCGAAAGAATGTAACCATGAAGAGTTCATGGCACACATGCATCATTATGCATCAAATAGTCTCTTGAAAATGCAATCACGAACAAGGTAAGGTCATGAGTAGGGGTATGCATCATGTGGTGGTTCACAACAAGTTTACCACCATCATACTTCATCATCATGCAATCGGAAAAAGGGTACCGATGAATAAGAGGGGTGTCATGGTCAAAGCGCTGCTTGCCTTGATTGGCTTGTTCTTCGAGGTCTTCAAATCCTTCTCCTTCTTATTCTTCAGCAGTCTAATACAGGGTCTAATCGTTGCAAGAAAATAACGAGAAAATAAGGCAATAGTAAAACAGAAAAACCAAAGTGCTCAGAAAAATGTCAACTCATTTTTGATAAATTCTAGGGGGAAATCTAAGAAGGGGAAAATTCTTAGTTTTGGATTTGGAGTTAAGGAATAGTGGAAATGGATTTTCAAAGAAGGATTTAAATGCTCAAATTTGAATTTAAATTTGAGCATCTGTAAAAGTTTGATGGATATTTATGTAAGTTACACCATTAAATATGTGGGATTTTTAGAAGAGTTTAGGAGTTGGAATCATTTAATTTGGATAAATATTTAAATCTGTGGAATTATTTGAAATATAACAGAAAAAGAAAAAGAAAACTGGCGTTGTGTTACTAGGCCAGAAAGGCCACAGTGCAGCAGGCCCAGAGGCGATTCGGCCCAGGCGAGCCGGGCACGCCGCCTGGTTTTAAAACTGACGGGCGGGCCCAGCTGCCGATGGAGAGAGAGGCGAGACATGTGAGGATGACGGGGCCCCGCTGTCATCTTTGACCTCGCGACCTGAGGGTCGGCGTGCTCACCGGCGACGTTTCCGGGCACGGCGGGGTGAGCTGATGGCACCGTTGGACTCCTCGTCGTGTTGCCATTCGGGTGGTGCCGGAGTTGGCCGGAGGGGAGCAGTGGTTCACCGGCGACGAGGAGGCACGGCGGAGTTGCTTCGAGTGGTGGCGGTTCCGGCCATTTCTGGCAGCTACAGAGAGGGGAAACAAGCGGGAAATGATCAGGGGTGCTCGGGGGTTCCAGATCGAGGCAGAGGAGGAGCGGGGGAGGCCTGTACCTTGCGAAATCTGGCGAGCCGAAGCGGTAGAGCTCGAGCTCGATCTCGAGCTCGGGCGGCTCTGGGAAGGAACTGGGGGTGCAGGGGGATGATTAGGGGAGTGAGAGAGCGAGTGGTGAGGAGAGGAGGGCTCGGGGAGGCCCTTAAATAGGCGAACGGCGGGGTGCCGTGGACCCGTGCGCCGGCGAGCTCCTACTCGTTGCCACAGGGCTCGGGAGGAGGTAGCGCCGTGTCTAGGGTGTTTCTGGGCATGGACTACGCCGAGGGGAGCTAAGGGAGAGAGCGGGGAGGGGTCAGAGACGCCGCGCATGTGAGCCGCGCCATTGGCGCGCTCGGGCGGCCAGCGCGCGTGCGAGCTGGGGCGACAAGAGGGAGAAGGAAGAGGGAGACCAGGGCTTAGCATGCTGCGGACGCCAAGGAGCATCGTCGGGCGTGCTGGGGAGGCCCGAGGTGGCCGGAGGCGGTTGGAAGGGGGCGGCTACAGTGCGGCAGCGCACTTGTAGCGACCTGACCCAAAATCGGTCAAATCTCTGTGTCTGTACCATCCCAAGATCATGCTGGTACTCACAGTACATCGATGAAATAATCAAAGTTCAATCACACCTGAATTTATTACAGGATTCTCATATAGAGTCTTTATTACAAGAGAATAAATTCGGCTCAAGGCCAACTCATGAGAAATAAACTACTAATGTTGCGGAAGCGTAGAAGATAAAGCGAGTCCATCCGACTCCAAAGGGCAATCGCCAAGCGCGGAGCGTAGCCTCACTCCTGATCGGAATAAATCTCTGCAACATAAGACGTTGCAGCCGTGTAGGTCAGCTTTTTTGAATAAGCTGGCAAGTCATGAAGAGAATAACAATAATAATTACTAACACTATATGCAATTTGGCTGTGGAGCTCTAAGTTTCATCATTTTTGCGAAAAGCCAGTTTTTCCCTACTACAGTGGAATTGTTTGCAAATACTACATAATTGTTGGTAGTTATTGAGATGGTTCCGCCAACCAATGTCTCATTCCCAAATTATTAAGTCATAACCCCTCAAATTAATTCATTAGTTTTAGTGTTGAGATTTCCGAATACTTCCAAGTTCCAGAGGCTCAAATTGTCCGTAACCGGGGACACGACTAATCGATTAGATCTTTAACTCTCTGCAGAGGTTTGCGCACTTTACCCGCAAGAATCTTTCCCTCCTTTTAAGTCTTCGCACTTCATGGTGTTTGAAGACGGGACGAATGAAACAGGGTCTTCCAAAGAGTTCTTCCGCTACTGCGGTACCCATCCAATCCTACCGTTCTTCTACATCTCGTAGTACCGTCCAGCCAGCGTCACTACTAGGGTTAACCCAGCCAGAGCCCATAATGGCTTGCGGCTGCACAGGTAAGCTTCCGGTCAATGGGGCATCCATCCGTCTCTTCGTGGCTGGGTGAAGCTTTCCGCAAGATGTCATGGCACTTCTCCATGCATCTCGGCCAACCACTGGGTTCTCCAGGGTGCCCATCAACCGTCCTCCACCCAGTAGTGAATTCCGAAGTCCATCTTGATTCTTGTAGTTCATGGGGTTGTCATCATCATTGACTCTCACATCTTACTTATGAATTCACTCAACCAAACCCGTCTACGAGCATAGCAAAATAAACTACTTCGTCCGGGGTCATGGTAACAAGGGGAATTGGTTCATCCTACCACATGATACTACTCAAGATTGTAACTTCAAAATTTCAACTCTGCATGCATGGTGGGGTGGTGATAATTCTAATGCACAAAATCATAGGTATTGAAAATAACATGATCAAGACTTGCCTTGCTGATGATCCTCGTAAGCTAAAGACTCGTAGTAGCAAGCTTCGCACTCCGGAAACTCTACCGAGACAAACAATAATCACAATAAGCATATAGCATATCATCACTTAACACAATAGCAATAGCATCATAACACACCAAAACAAACAAGTCAAAACCCAAAGGAAAACTCAAAGAAAAACCAACTCAAGTTTTTCCTACTTCAAGCAACAACTAAAAATAGTTTTATATAACAAAAATTTTCTCAACATAACCTAATCATGAGTTTATGTTAACTTAACAGAAAAGAATGCATTAAGCAATTAGGAGCAAAAAGAATTAACTTAAAAGCTATTATAAAACTCCTATTAGGCCTAATTCAGTTTCTATTAAGAAAAATAAAATAAAAGTTTTATTTATTATAAATAAAAGTTCATCCTATAAAGTGACAGAAACTATCCTAGAATAATCAATCACATGTGAAAAATAAATTGATTTACTAATTAAAATAATAGGAAAACCGTAGCTAGTTAATTAATTAGGATTAACAAGATTCTGCTTAAAACTATTTTTTATTAATCCTAAAATGCCCAAATTAATTCCTATGGTTAGGTAATGTCAAAATAAAGTTGGGACAAAAGAATCATATAAAAATAATTTTCCTAGCTCATGTTATAACAGATTTACTATTCTGACTAAAACTAAATTAAAGCAATTATAAATAATTTTAACATAGCTAAACATATTTTCTACAGAAACTATAGAAAATTTTCAAACCAACAAAAAAAGAATCACTTAAAAATATTAAGTATAATAAAAGATATGAATTTTTCAAATCTAGAACTATTCTGTTAAAACAGAAAACGAAAATAAATGAAAAATGGCCTAATGGGCCTAACCTACGCACTGAGCGTAATATAACTAAACGGGCCCTAGGGTTAAACTGAATCGGGCCGGTCTAAAAATAAAACCCTAGCTTAAAATTAAACCGGACTAAACCGGGCCGGTTTTAATTAAAAGACATACCCCTTCGGGGTTCTAATCCTAGCCGTCGATATAGATCGGACGGGGAGGTAACTCGGTGGCTTACCCGAGCTCGGCCAGGCGGCGAGTGTGTTGGCCTCTCCGGTCGTCGGGAGGTCGGCGGAGTGGTCCGCGGGCTTGCGGGCGTCGAGGGGGGGTTCTGGTGGAGTCGACGAGGCTCGGGGGGGTCTAGGGCGACGGCGGCGAGGTGAATGGCGGAGGTGAGCTCGGGCTCCGGCGCGTGAGAGGGAGGAGGGTTCGGCGAGGGCAAGGGGAATGGGGTGCGGGGAGGGGCTTTATAGGCGGGGTCTCACCTTGGCGAGGAGGCAATCGGGAGGATCGAATCCGGATCCGTCGGGATCCCGCGATCGCGCGGGTGTGGGCGAAGTTGTGGGCGAGGGTTGACGACGGGGTGGGGTCCGCTGCAGAGAGAGAGGGCGGGCGAAACGGTGCGGGTGACCGAGCCGGAGAGGTTTCGGGCGCGGGGAGTGGCCGGTTGGCTCGCTGGCTCGCTGGGCTGGCCCTCTGGGCGCCTGGTGGGCAGTCTGGTGGGTGGCCTCGGGCTGGCTGGGCGATGCTTTGGTGGCGCCGAGGGGGTTTTCTTTTTTTAAATTTATTTTTTTAATAAAAACAAAAACAGAGATAACTTATAAAATATAAATATTTTATATAGCACATATATATACCAAAATGATCAGGGGAATATTCCCTATCATTTGAACATTTTTCCAAAGGCAAAATCCAAACTTTATAAAATTTCATTTTTTTCAAATTCAAATAAAACTCAAGTTTGAATTCAAAAACTTTTGGCATTATTTTCCTCTGATATTTTTGGAGTGTCATGTTTACTCCTCTCATACTTTTGATCAAATATTTATCAGGCATAGTTTTTGAAATGATTCCCACTTGCCAAGTTCGAATTCAAATTCCAAAACTCAAAAACTTCAGAAACTTCAAATGGCACTCAAATTCAAACAGAATGCATAGATGCTTAGCTATAATTGTAAAACATTCCAAATAGGAAATTTGGGATGTTACAAACCTACCCACCTTAAGATGAATCTCGCCCTCGAGATTCGGGTTGGCTAGCAAATAGGTGCGGGTGGTCTCGAAGAAGGTCTTCTTCGCGCTCCCAGGTGGCTTCTTCCTCGGAGTGATGACTCTACTACACCTTATAAAACTTGATGACCTTGCTGCGATTGACTCTGCTCGCAGTCTCGAGTATTCGGACGGGTTTCTCCTTATAAGTCAGATCACTGTCAAGCTGTATGGCCTCTAGGGGCACTGTGTCTCTCAACGGAATATCGGCCATGTCGGCATGACACTTCTTCACCGAGAAACGTGGAAGACATCATGAACTCCGGACAATCCTTCCGCAATTCCAACTTGTAAGCAACTTCTCCACGACGCTCGAGGATTTTGTAGGGCCAATGAATCGGGTGCTAACTTTCCTTTGACACCAAACCTCTTGATTCCACGAAGTGAGACACACGAAGATATGCTCGGTCTCCCGCCGTAAGTCACTTCCTTGCTTCATCGTCGGCATAACTCTTACATCTCGATTGTGCTATCTTGAGTCTGTCTCGAATCAGCTTGACTTTCTCTTCGAATCCTCGATAAGGTCGGAACCGAAAAGTGATCGATCACCAACACCATCCCACAGCAATGGTGTTCTGCACCTCCTTCCGTATAGAGCTTCGAAAGGGGCCATCTTCAAACTGGACTGATAACTGTTGTTGTATGAGAACTCTGCATATGGCAAATTATCATCCCAGCTAGACCCATAGGCTAGCACACAAGCTCTCAACATGTCCTCCAAAATCTGGTTGACTCTCTCGGTCATCCATCCATCTCACGGATGAAAAGCTGCATCTTGAATTCGGCCTCGTACCCAAAGTTTCATGCAACTGCTTCCAAAACTTTGAGGTAAACTGTGTTCCTCTATCTGACACGATTTTCCTCGGAACTCCATGCAGACATACGATCCTGGTCATGTATATTTTGGCCAACTTAGCACTGGTGTATGTAGTCTTCACGGGAATGAAGTGAGCTACCTTGGTCAAACGATCAACCACTACCCAGATGGAATCATAACCTGAACGGGTCCTGGGTAATCCAGTGATAAAATCCATTCCAAGTTTCTCCCATTTCCAATCTGGAATGGGCAAAGGTTGAAGTAACCCTGCTGGCTTTTGATGTTCTTCCTTTACTCGTTGACAAACATCGCATACTGCTACGTACTCGGCAATATCCTTCTTCATACCGCCCACCGAAACTTTCCTTCAAATCCGGTACATCTTGGTGTTACCGGGTGAATCGAGTACGGTGAATCGTGAGCCTCCTGAAGAATTAGCTTCCTGAGTTCGGGATCATTGGGCACATAAATACGATCCTCGAACCATATAGTTCTGTGTTCATCCTTACGGAACCCTTTCGCTTTTCCTTCATTCATCTTTTGCTTTATCTCATCAATTTCCTTGTCCGACTTCTGAGATTCACGAATCCTTTCGGCCAAAGTGGACTGAACTTCCAGAGTTGCAACATATCCTCTCGGAACTATCTCCAGTCGGAGATCTCTGAGGTCATCGACTAACTCCTGGGGTAATCCTCCTGCTGTCAGAGTATTCACATAACTCTTACGGCTCAAAGCATCTGCTACAACATTAGCCTTACCTGGGTGGTAATGCAACCTCATGTCATAGTCCTTTATCAACTCTAGCCATCTCCTCTGCCTGAGGTTCAACTCTTTCTGCGTGAACATATACTTCAAGCTCTTGTGATCAGTGTAAACATCACAACGGTTTCCGATGAGGAAATGTCTCCAGGTCTTGAGTGCATGCACTACGGCTGCTAACTCCAAATCATGTGTGGCATAATTCATCTCATGAGGTCGTAGCTGTCTGGAGGCATAAGCTACAACTTTTCCTTCCTGCATTAGTACTCCTCCGAGTCCTTGACGAGAAGCGTCACAATAAACCTGGTATTCCTTGTGTATGTCCGGCAAAATTAGTACCGGGGCTGTGACCAAACGTTTCTTCAATTCCTGAAAACTGGCTTCACAATCCTCGGTCCAAACATACTTGGCTTCCTTCTTCAACAGCTCCGTCATGGGCTTGGCAATCTTCGAGAAGTTCTCAATAAACCTCCGATAATATCCTGCGAGTCCGAGAAAGCTACGGATCTCCTTGACTGAGGTGGGCGACTGCCAATCGGTGACTGATTCAACCTTGGCGGGGTCAACTGCTATTCCTTCTCCTGAAATAACATGTCCGAGGAATCCGACTTCCTTCAGCCAAAATTCACATTTGCTGAACTTGGCATGCAACTGATGTTCTCAAGTTTCTCGAACTAGACGAAATGTTCCTTATGCTCTTCCTCGCTCTTGGAGAAAATCAGTATATCATCGATGAACACCACGACAAACTTGTCCAGATATTCCATAAACACCTTGTTCATCAAATTCATGAAGTATGCAGGAGCATTAGTCAATCCAAATGACATGACGGTATACTCATATAAACCATACCTGGTGGTGAATGTTGTTTTGGGTATATCCTTTTCACGGATCTTTAATTGATGATACCCTGATCGAAGATCGATCTTGGAGAATACCTTGGCTCCAACTAGCTGATCAAACAGATCATTAATCATCGGCAGAGGGTACTTGTTCTTGATGGTTACTTCGTTCAACGCACGATAATCCACAACCATCCTCAAGCTTCCATCCTTCTTCTCTACCAAAAGAACTGGGGCTCCCCAAGGTGATGAGCTTGGCCGAATATATCCTTTCTCTAATAACTCATTAATTTGATCCTTGATCTCCTTCAACTCATTCGGGGGCATCCGATAAGGTCTCTTGGATATTGGGGCTGTGCCGGGCAACAACTCAATCAGGAATTCAATATCCCTGTCCGGTGGCATTCCTGGTAATTCCTCCGGAAACACATCGGAAAATCTTGCACTCTGGCACTTCCTCTGAACAACTCCGTGAGGGAATTCACCGATTCTTCATCCGCTACGCCTCGATACATACTTGATCCTCTTACGCTCCGGGTGGTGAGCAGAATAGACTTCTTGCGGGCACGATCTATGTTTCCTTCAAACTTCGTCAACCAATCCATGCCTAGGATTACATCCAAGGTCCGGGTTTCCAACACTATGAGGTTTGCGGAAATTTATGGTTCCCGATGTTGAGGGTTGCATGACAGCCTAAGCTCGCCATCATATCTCCTCTGCGCGAACCGACGAAGGGGTTTCTAAGGGTTTTAGTGGGCAACCCGTATTTTTCCACAACTACCCTTGATATGAATGAATCGTTGCACCGTAATCAAAGAGTACCAAACTGAACGTGAATTCAATAAAACTTACCAACCACGTTGTTCGGCTGATCATAGACGTCCTCCACGCCAATGTGGTTCACCGAGCACGAGGGAACGGGTTGGGCTTCTTCGCTGAGCTTCCATTGCCGTTTCCATTCCTCTGCTTGGCCTCCGGGCAGTCGGTGGCATAGTGCCCTGTCTTCTGGCACTTGAAGCAGGTGATGTGGCTCAGATCCTTCGGAGCCGGGGCAGAGCGATGTTGGTTGCCATTACCGTTACCATTTCCATTTCCATTGCCTGACCTGTTGTCCTGGCTGCGGTTGTTCCCATTGCCTCCATGGTTATGTCCTCCATGGTTGTGATGGATATGCCCTCCGAGTATGGGGCATAACGGGCTTCGCTGAGCTCTGAGTTGTGCTTCCCCTGGCTGTACTTCCGCTTGCGGCTTTCAATCTGCTGCTGCTTGCCTTCAAGTATGATGGCCTTGTCTACCAGCTGCTGGTAGTTGGCGAAAGTAGCCACCATAAGCTGCATGCCCAGTTCATCATTGAGTCCCTCGAGAAACTTCTCCTGCTTTGCGGCATCTGTGGCCACATCATCCGGGGCATAACGAGCTAGCTTGCTGAACTCATCCACGTACTGTGCCACAGTACGGTTCCCCTGGCGTAAGTTGCGGAACTCACGCTTCTTCAGACTCATGGCTCCTGCTGAAACATGAGCGGTGCGGAAGGCCTACTGGAACTGATCCCATGCGATGGTGCCGATGGGATAAGTGGCGGTGTAGTTCTCCCACCAAGAAGCTGCAGGTCCATCGAGTTGATGTGCGGCAAAGCGCACCTTCTCTGCATCAGTGCTCCCAACAGTGATTAACTCTCTTCCGATCTTGCGGAGCCAATCGTCGGCCACAATCGGCTCAGTGCTGCTAGAGAACACTGGCGGATTCAGCCTCAGGAATCGAGTCAAGTTGTCAACAGGGGGTGGTGGTGGTGGCGATGGATTGTTGTTGTTGTTGTTGTTCTGATTCTGGATGAGCATCTGCATAATGGCATTCTGCTGCTGGAGTAGCTGGGTGAGCTCCGGCGGGAAGTTGAGACCGGGGTCACGTCTCGGAGGCATCTGGTGTTTTGGAGTGGATGAGAAAATTAGAATAGAACAATGGTCTAAATGAGAAATAACACTACCCATATGAATGCACAATCATAGACACACCAATCATTTATACATTCCACTCAAACATGGTTCAATCTCGATTACAAAAGCTCATGACTAATCGAAAATTTCGCCTAACTGATCGATTTAAAAAGTAAAATAACATGGTGGTCGACTAAAAGTCTTCATCAATAATCCTTGCGCCCTCTCGTGCGATGTCCTCTGTTGTGGCACCTCCTCTTGCGGCTTCCTCGGTGGAACTCCTTCATAATCCTGATCATTGCTCACGAGGGTCCGTCATCTCCACTCGGAAAAGGTCCTCTCCCAAGTCCATCTTTTCCTCTATTGCGGCAAGCTTCCTCTTGGTCGCCGATTGTCTCCATGAAGTCCGCGACTTCTTCCTCATGGTTAAGGAAGTCTGCGTGTGCCTTCTCCTCCAGTTCAATTCACGGAACAACAGCCTCCTCTGTACCTTGAGTTACTGGCGAGTCTGGATCTCCGTTTCTGAGCGACACTCCAGTCCTGGATATAAGAGAGTGGAGTCGTCCTCACGGTGCGGATGATATCTCCATTCCTCGCTCTGCGAGAAACCATGGCGAGGTCGATGGATCGAGCTCGGCCTCAGACTCCTCTCGGAGATGTCCAAGTGCACGATAGATCGCCATGTCCCTTCCGATGATCCAGTTGAAGTCGGTGAACTCAAAGTCAATAGGCTCTGTATGTCCTCCGAAGGTTCTCCCTGGAATATGCACTTCAATCCGGTAGCGGGTGTCCGTCGGAAGTGCATTGGTTGGCTTCCCGGTGATCGAGGGCAGAGCAATCTTCAGCTTCTTCACCATCTGGACCAGCTTCCTGCCGAAGGGCATCGTCTCATCGGGCTGGCAAAACTCCGGTAGCAAAACTGGGGTGAACTCGACGGCCATCTAGAATGTTGAAAATCGGAGAGGAGTCAGAATTGAACAGGGGAGAATTACGGAATGATAAGGATATAAAGCAAATAGTCTCTTCCTATGGCTTTCCGATCCTAGGGGTTACGATCCTACGGTCAGCGTGTGCTCTGATACCATCTCTGTAGCGACCTGACCCAAAATTGGTCAAATCTACGTATGCATACCATCCCAAGATCATCTTTGGTACTCACAAGACATCGATGAAATAATCAAAGTTCAATCACACCTGAATTTATTACACGATTCTCATATAGAGTCTTTATTACAAGAAAATAAATTCGCTCAAGGCCAACTCATGAGAAATAAACTACTAATGCTGCGGAAGTGTAGAAGATAAAGCGAGTCCATCCGACTCAAAGGGCAATCGCTAAGCGGAGCGTAGCCTCACTCCGATCGAATAAATCTACGCAACATAAGACGTTGCAGCCGTGTAGGTCAGCTTTTTGAATAAGTGGCAAGTCATGAAGAGAATAACAATAATAATTACTAACACTATATGCAATTTGGCTGTGGAGCTCTAAGTTTCATCATTTTTGCGAAAAGCCGCTTTTTCCCTACTACAGTGGACTTGTTTGCAAATACTACATAATTGTTGGTAGTTATTGAGATGGTTCCGCCAACCAATGTCTCATTCCCAAATTATTAAGTCATAACCCTCAAATTAATTCATTAGTTTTAGTGTTGAGATTTCGAATACTTCCAAGTTCCAGAGGCTCAAATTGTCCGTGAATCGGGACACGGCTAATCGATTAGATCTTTAACTCTCTGCAGAGGTTTATGACTTTACCCGCAAGAATCATTCCTCCTTTTAAGTCTTCGCACTTCATGGTGTTTGAAGACGGACGAATGAAACAGGTCTTCCAAAGAGTTCTTCGCTACCGCCGTACCCATCCAATCCTACCGTTCTTCTACATCTCGTAGTACCGCCCAGCCAGCGTCACTACTAGGGTTAACCCAGCCGAGCCCATAATGGCTTGCGGCTGCACAGTAAGCTTCCGGTCAATGGGGCATCCATCCGTCTCTTCGTGGCTGGGTGAAGCTTTCCGCAAGATGTCATGGCACTTCTCCATGCATCCCGCCAACCTTTGGGTTCTCCAGGTGCCCGTCAACAAATCCTCCACCCAAGAGTGAATTCAAGTCCATCTTGATTCTTCTAGTTCATGGGGTTGTCATCATCATTGACTCTCACATCTTACTTATGAATTCACTCAACCAAACCCGTCTCTGAGCATAGCAAAATAAACTACTTCGTCCGGGGTCATGGTAACAAGGAATTGGTTCATCCTACCACATGATACTACTCAAGATTGTAACTTCAAAATTTCAACTCTGCATGCATGGTGGGGTGGTGATAATTCTAATGCACAAAATCATAGGTATTGAAAATAACATGATCAAGACTTGCCTTGCCGATGATCCTCGTAAGCTAAAGACTCGTAGTAGCAAGCTTCGCACTCCGGAAACTCTACCGAGACAAACAATAATCACAATAAGCATATAGCATATCATCACTTAACACAATAGCAATAGCATCATAACACACCAAAACAAACAAGTCAAAACCCAAAGGAAAACTCAAAGAAAAACCAACTCAAGTTTTTCCTACTTCAAGCAACAACTAAAAATAGTTTTATATAACAAAAATTTTCTCAACATAACCTAATCATGAGTTTATGTTAACTTAACGAGAAAAGAATGCATTAAGCAATTAGGAGCAAAAAGAATTAACTTAAAAGCTATTATAAAACTCCTATTAGGCCTAATTCAGTTTCTATTAAGAAAAATAAAATAAAAGTTTTATTTATTATAAATAAAAGTTCATCCTATAAATGGACAGAAACTATCCTAGAATAATCAATCACATGTGAAAAATAAATTGATTTACTAATTAAAATAATAGGAAAACCGTAGCTAGTTAATTAATTAGGATTAACAAGATTCTGCTTAAAACTATTTTTTATTAATCCTAAAATGCCCAAATTAATTCCTATGGTTAGGTAATGTCAAAATAAAGTTGGGACAAAAAGAATCATATAAAAATAATTTTCCTAGCTCATGTTATAACAGATTTACTATTCTGACTAAAACTAAATTAAAGCAATTATAAATAATTTTAACATAGCTAAATATATTTTCTACAGAAGCTATAGAAAATTTGCAAACCAACAAAAAAAGAATCACTTAAAAAGATATGAATTTTTCAAATCTGGAACTATTCTGTTAAAACAGAAAACGAAAATAAATGAAAAATGGCCTAATGGGCCTAACCTACGCACTGAGCGTAATATAACTAAACGGGCCCTAGGGTTAAACTGAATCGGGCCGGTCTAAAGATAAAACCCTAGCTTAAAATTAAACCGGACTAAACCGGGCCGGTTTTAATTAAAAGACATACCCCTTCGGGGTTCTAATCCTAGCCGTCGATATAGATCGGACGGGGGAGGGTAACTCCGGTGGCTTACCGGAGCTCGACGGCGGCGGCTGCGGCGGCGGCGAGTGTGTTGGCCTCTTCGGTCGTCGGGGAGGTCGGCGGAGTGGTCCGTCGGGTGCGGGGCGTCGAGGGGGGGTTCTGGTGGAGTCGACGAGGCTCGGGGGGGTCTAGGGCGACGGCGGCGAGGTGAATGGCGGCGGAGGTGAGCTCGGGCTCCGGCGAGCGCGTGTGTAACGCCCAATGTGCGACCCTATCCAAAAGGAACTCGAAGGTCCCACCAAGGATAGACCCGCATATTGAAACGCTTTTGCAAGGTGGATATCATTACATCAACATTACATAATACATAGGGATACATACATAAGGCACAAATGCCACAAGAATACATCAACATCATATACAAGATCAACATCCGACTACGGATGAAACATAAATCAAGCTCAAACGACATCCACCCTGCTAGCCAGGCTGCCGACTGGAACCTATCCCCGATCGAAGAAGAAGAAAGAAGAAGAACCCCAATACAAGCAAACTTCGCTCTCACGTCATGATCATCGCATAACCTGTACCTGCAACTGGTGGTGTAGTAATCTGTGAGCCACGAGGACTCAGCAATCCCATTACCATGGGTATCAAGACTAGCAAAGCTTAATGGGAAAAGGAAGGGGTAATGTGGTGAGGTTGCAGCAGCGGCTAAGCATATATGGTGGCTAACATACGCAAATGAAAGCGAGAAGAGAAACAAAGGAACGGTCGCCAACTAGTAATGATCAAGAAGTGATCCTGAAATCCTACTTACGTCAGACATAACCCAGAAACCGTGTTTTCCTTTCGATCAACCCCGAAAAGAGACACTCACGGTTACACACACGGTTGGTGCATTTTAATTGAGATCAACTTCGGGTTTTCTACAACCGGACATTAACAAATTCCCATCTCGCCACATAACCGCGGCACGGCTTTGAAAGTTCAAACCCCTGCAGGGTGTCCCAACTTAGCCCATGATAAGCTCTCGCGATCAACGAAGGATATTCCTTCTCCCCGGGAGGACCCGATCAGTCTCGGAATCCCGGCTACAAGACATTTCACAGCAATAAAACAAGACCAACAAAGCCGCCCGATGCGCCGACAATCCCGATAGGAGCTGCACATATCTCGTTCTCAGGGCAACACCGGATGAGACAGGCTACGAGTAAAACCAACCCTCAAGTTGCCCCAAGGTGGCCCCGCAGGCGGCTCGGTTCGGGCCAGCACTTAGAGAAGCACTGGTCCGGGGGCTAAATAAAGATGACCCTTGGGTTAATTACTCCCAAGGGAAAATATAGGTGGTGGTGAGGCAAATGGTAAAACCAATGTTGGGCCTTGCTGGACGAGTCTTATTCAAAGCGAACTGTCAAGGGGGTCCCATAAATCACCCGACCACGTTAGGGACGCAAAATCCGGGAACATAATACCGATATGACGGAAACTAGGGCGGCAAGAGTGGAACAAAACACCAGGCATAAGGCCGAGCCTTCCACCCTTTACCAAGTATATAGATGCATTAATTAAATAAGATATATTGTGATATCCCAACAAGTAAACATGTTCCAACAAGGAACAACATCTCCATGTTCCAACAAGGAACAAACTTCATCTTCACCTGCAACTAACAACGCTATAAGAGGGGCTGAGCAAAGCGGTAACATAGCCAAACAAAGGTTTGCTAGGAAGGGTGCAAAAGGTTAGAGGCTGACATGGCAATTTGGGATGGCTTGATAAACAGGTAATAGGTAGCGCAGCATAGCGAAAGAACGAGGCAACTAGCATAGCAATGATAGTAGTGAGATCCAGGGTAGCGGTCATCTTGCCTGAAATCCCGCAAGGAAGAAGAACGAATCCATGAAGAAGACGAACGGATGAAGCCGAACCAAGCGTAGACGAACGAATCCTCACGATCGCAACGAAACGGGAACTAACAAGAAGAAGCACATAACATAGTAAACACACCACACATGAACAAGACATGATGCACAACAAGCATGATGCATGACAATGCTTCATGAAGCTACTCATGGCAAGAGATGATGCAAAACAAGAACAACACATCAAAGCAAGTTTAAATGAGGCCGGGAACAACATATAACAATTCCGGTAAGTCCTCATATGCATATTTCGAAATTGGTCCAGATCTGAATAAACCTTATGTTCAAGTTGTTAAACAGCAAGTTAAGATGCACCACGATGATCTACACGAAATTCTAGTCAAGTTACATATAAAGTTCATTAGATTCGGAGCTACGGCCTAGAAGATATGAGCAAAACAAGTTGAGCATGGCATTGATGCAAAATGCATACAAACATCAAGCAAACCACCTCAAAACATGGATGCAACATGATAATATGAAACTACATGCAAAATCAAGCAAGTTTCATATAGAGCACACCCAAAACGGAGCAACGGTTCAACACATACACACAATACAAGTTATAGCAACAATCTGTCCAAAACAGCAACTAGGCATATTGCAAGCATCAAAACAACAAGCTACAGCATCTCAATATAATAACAAAAGGCATGGACATGATGTACAGGTAAAGCATTACAAAACATGAACACTGAGCTATCTCCATAAACAACTAGAACAAGCTCAAAATGACATGGCAAGATTGCAAGTAATAACAGTTTCAGACTTAGCAGAAATTAACATCAGGTTGCAATGTTTAGAGCTATGAAACAACATGTTACAAGAACTTATCATGGCAAAAAAAGGCATGGAGTGAACCTACTCAAAGCATAGAACAAAAGTCCCTTACTGACCATAAGCCAAAAAGGATCACAAAATATAGTAACACCCATGTCAATATCGAAAGTCTCGTTAACAGATTCAGCAACATGACATGTCAAAAACTGATAACAAGTAGGCATGTTTACAAGCTCAATGCACTCACTACAAAGCCTTATATGATAAACTAAGCATACATACATGAAGAAGACATGGCATAGAAGACATACATGGCAAGAACAATAACATAGCATACATGGATCAACCACAACAACCTAGGCAAAATTGAATAACATGTAAACGATCTGCCAGGAAACATTTGATAGCAAAAGTAGAGCTCGATTGACTCAAGCTATGGCACTTCATAATTGCAAAAAAGGGCATGGATGGATAGAGCAAGACATGTTTAACAAAACATCCTTACTGAAGTATATCAAAATATGCATAGATCTCTCGGTAGCATCAAGTTAACATGGCATCAAAATATAAGCAAAACAGGGCTGAAATCAGCAACAACAAGACACCTAGTTTGCATGCTTGTGCTAGTCACCACATAGATCACAAAAATACATAGCAAGCACCACTGTAAAGAAGACATGGCATATTACAAAACACATGTAGGACTCAAGTCCATAGGATGCACACATCAATCATGGCAAAACTGACAAAAGTGCATGTTCTGATAAGAATCTGAAACTAACACCACATAGCACTCCTCCAACAGCATTTCGGGCATCAAGATGAGCTCAAATGAAAATGATGCAATGAGATGAAATGATATACTCTTCGAGGCGAACATTTTGACATATTATACGCACAAAACGGACCTACGGATGCAGAGATATGATGCAATGAAAATGGAACGAAATTACTGCAGATTAATGACTTAGTGGATTTTCTCACCCCGGAGAAAAGTCAACTGGACGACGAGGTACAGGGACGGAGTGGATCGGGGGAGGCGTGGCCGTTTGGATGGGTGTACAGGTGGATCTCATCCACCTCCAGATCCGGCGAGGGCGGCGGCTCCGGCGAGGTGGCGCGCCGGCCGGAGCGGAGGAGGACAGCGAGGTCCGGCTGCGGAGGACGCCGGATGGGCGGCTTGGGCTCGGAGAGGCGCGGAGGAAGAGGCGGCGGCAAGGGCAGCGCGGCCGGTGGCGGAAGGCCATGGCGGGCGCTCCGGCGAGGCGGGCGCTTGGCCGTGAGGCGGCGGCGCCAGGAGGCGAGGCGGCGGGCACCGCGGCGGCAGCGACGACGCTTCATGGCGGCGGGTTTCGGGCGCGGACGCGCGCGAGCGCCGGGCGGCGGCAGGCGGCGCGGGCGGGCGGGCCTCCAGCGGGCTCAGGCGGGCTGGCGGCGGGAGCGCCACGTGGCAGCGTGGATGGACGAGGGCGGTGGCGGACATGTCCGGCGGCGGAGGATGAAACGTCCGGCGCGCGGAGAGGATTTGATCTAGGGTTAGGGGTGGTTTCATCCGCGATTTCGAAGGGGAAGGTGTATTTATAGGTAGAGGGAGCTAGGAGAGTCCAAATGAGGTGTGGTTTTCGGCCACGCGATCGTGATCGAACGACCGAGAGCATGGAGAGGAGTTTGGTGGGTTTTGGGCCACTTAGAAAGGGGAGTTGGGCTACAACAAAAGAGGGCTTTGCGGTTACCCGGTTAACCGTTGGAGTACCAAACGACCTCCGAATGACACGAAACTTGACAGGCGGTCTACCGGTGCTATACCAAGGCCGCTTGACAAACCTCGGTCCATTCCGAGACCGTTTAATACCCACACACGAAAAGAGGTAAAAGAGAGCCGGGAGACATAGGAGTGCCGGATTGCAAAACGGACAACGGGGAAAATGCTCGGATGCATGAGACGAACACGTATACAAAAAGAAATGCACATGATGACATGATATGAAATGCAGATGATGACATGGCAAAGTGCAACACGCAAGCACATGACATGGCAAAGACAGCGAATAACTGGCGGACACCTGGCGCGATCGAATCCAGGCGCATAAATGTGAGAGGGAGGAGGGTTCGGCGAGGGGCAAGGGGGGAATGGGGTGCGGGAGGGGGCTTTATAGGCGGGGTCTCACCTTGGCGAGGGAGGCAATCGGGAGGATCGAATCCGGATCCGTCGGGATCCGCGATCGTGTGTGCGGGCGAGTCGTGGGCGAGGGGTTGACGACGGGGTGGGGTCCGCTGCAGAGAGAGAGGGAGGGGCGAAAGCAGTGCGGGCGACCGAGCCGGAGAGGCTGGTAGGAGTGGCGGTTGGCTCATTGGCTCGCTGGCTGGCCCTCTGGGCCGCCTGGTGGGCAGTCTTGGTGGGTGGCCTCGGCTGGCTGGGCCTGATGCTTTGGCTGGCGCTGAGGGGGTTTTTTTTTTTTAAATTTATTTTTTTAATAAAAACAAAAACAGAGATAACTTATAAAATATAAATATTTTATATAGGACATATATATTCCAAAATGATCGGGAATATTCCTATCATTTGAACATTTTCCAAAGGCAAAATCCAAACTTCATAAAATTTCATTTTTTCAAATTCAAATAAAACTCAAGTTTGAATTCAAAAACTTTTGGCATTATTTTCTCTCGATATTTTTGGAGTGTCATGTTTACTCCTCTCATACTTTTGCTCAAGTATTTATCGGGCATAGTTTTTGAAATGATTCCCACTTGCCAAGTTTGAATTCAAATTCCAAAACTCAAAAACTTCAGAAACTTCAAATGGCACTCAAATTCAAACAGAATGCATAGATGCTTAGCTATAATTGTAAAACATTCCAAATAGGAAATTTGGGATGTTACAGCACTGTAGCGCGCTCCAGAGCATGCAAATGGGCGGCATGGCCATTTTTCTAGCGCTCTAGGCTTGGCCTCTAGTGTATAGGGGCTCTAGGGGGAAGTAAAGAAGTGGGGAGGGGCATTGGATGCCCTGGATAGCCAGTAGGAGAGGAGAGAGGTTGAGGGAGAGAGAGAAACTGCTGTCCAGAGGGGTAAATGAGGGTGCTTCACCCATAAATCATTGAGCAAAAGCAAGGGGAGAGCTACTGGAGGTAGAAGAGGTCTAGGAGGAGCTGTGGTAAGAAGTAGAACTCATGGATATTAGTGGAAGTGGTCAAAATGGTGATTTTTGAAAAGTGGCAGAAGGTGTTTGTTGATGGTTTGGATAGGTAAATGAATTCCATTTGGCATGAGACTCCGCAGGGTGAAATTTCACATATAATTAGGGCCTTACTCCCATTTTGAGCTTATTTGGGAAAAGTTCACAATGTAACTTTTGTAAACCCTAGAAATTAGCAGAAATGAACTTGTGTAGATCTAGTTGATCAAATCACTTCTCCTTGATGCACCACTTGGTGTAGTGGCCTCATTTGGTCATGTGAACATGCTCACAAAAGTTGGGGTCAAGGAGAGAAAGTTGGTAATACAAAGTTGTTCAAATTTGATTCTGGTCAGAGAGGGTTTTGGGGCATTTTGGTGAACCAAAATGACCTTGATTGACACGAGGCTTTGCAAGGTGATCACAATGTGCATTTGTGACTTGCTGGATTTTCCTTGGATTTTATGAAAATATTTCCTGTAGAAATATTTCAAATCCTTGAAATGGGCAAAAATGGTTTTGGGGAGGTTTTGTCCAATATTTTGAACATGACCATGTGTTGAAACTCTTATATATGGGAAATATATGCCCACTGAGTCTCCCTGATTTTTGTCAAATATTTTTAAAACAAAAAAATAATTTTTCCCTATTAAAGACCATTTCTGGCCTTAATAAAAAGCTTTTAAATAAAATAGGAAAATAACTTTTAAAATTATATTTTTGTGGTTTATGGGAGTCCTACATCTAATAGGTTTCAAATATACCTTTGAAACATTTTTGACACCCCAAATCAAGTACTTGCAGTGCAAACCTCAATTCAGGGGGTTTTTGGAAAACTAATTTTAGAAAATACTTTTTGGCCAAATTATTTTTGTAAGAAAATACTATATTGCTCTATACACACGGCATGATCATTGGGCAGAAGCTTGGGGCAAGGAGATGAGGTATAGAAGGTGGAGTTGTGTTGATTTTAAAGAGCACTTGAAAACACACAGAGAAAACCAATTCAAATAAAAAGTCAAATAATGCAAAAGTTTTTGTCAAACCACACTTTATCATGATATATCATCTTAAGTGTTGTGCCATGAAAATCAGGGTGTGACAGACCTACCCCCCTTACAAGAATCTCGTCCCCGAGATTCCCAAACTAGGCGTGAAAGGGAATACGAAAACTGGACCCGGGGTAGTCTTCTTGTCCTCATACCGCTTGTGCTTCCGAGTAGTGCTCCATTGAATCTTGAAGTACCTGTTGTTGTAGCTTCGTGTATGATACTCTCGGTTGATCCAGGTTGCTAAGGGGTCTCTCACGTTAGGTCAGGTTGGATTAGGCTGGAGGTCGATGGCTCGGTGATCGATGCCCTCGTGGAGATCGGGCAAGTTAGGAAGTTGGAAACACTTCCGGGGTTGTGATGCATGGAAAGCGTTGTGCACATCAGGTAAGTCGGGTGGCAACTCCAGCTGGTAACTGTCTTCTCTTTGTCTCGTAGTGATCTCAGAGGGGGTTGTTAAATCTTGGAGTGATCTCGAAGGGGGCCGATGAATCTTGGTGTGGGTCTCCTTGTCATGGAAATGCTTGGTTCCTTAGAGAGAAGTGGCTTGCAGATACACCTGGTCTTCGACGCGGATGTTTACTTCTTGACGATGGTGGTAGTTCTTCCTCCTTGGCATGGCGGTCTTCAAATGTTCCTGGACTAGCAGAACGGCTCTTCTTCCGTCTTCGGGTGGACAAGTAGGTCACCAAATGATGATGACAACTATCTTGTCTAAGCACTCCATGAAGACTTTGTTCACGGGGTACATAAAGTAGGCTGGGGAATTAGTGGTGGTCTTGTTGAGTGTGGGCCAAGGTGGTTCTAGATCTAGTGTCAAGGCCCTAAGGTCCTGATCCGACCATGTTGTAGCTTGGTAGGGCTTAAGGGTTTCAAGGATTCTAGTGCGCGAGTGAACATTTATCATCTTATCTTTAAGCACAGCTTCTGAGATGCCAATAGTTCCACCTAGTCCTTCAAACAAATAAACTTATACCACCGAAAGCATCATTTCGTATTGGTCAACCCAATCATCACTCATGTGATTCATATCCTCATGGCTCCCGAGAGGAGGTCTAACAAAATCATATATGTCTACAATCCCCAAACTCATATGTATGTCTACCCCTAAAAATCCATGGGTAGAATATATATGCTACTAAGCTTGAACATGACAATCCAAGTGCTCAGCCTATTCTTCCAGGGTCTAAGATAAAGCACCTCTATCCTAAGGAAACACGTCGTAAGCCACTCCAAGATCTTGTTTCCTTCCTATGAATCAACTCCAACAGCCCATTAACTTCCATCAATCACTACATAATCCATTTAATTCTACAAATCCAATGGTTATGGTGTTCCACATGATCTCCTAAGGTTCCTATAATCCCCAAACACTTGAAAAGGCTACCTTACTATAGTCATTCCACCAATTTCCATTATCATGGTCAAGTAAACTCCAAGGTCAAGCTTATATATAACTCTAAATCAACTCCGACAATTAATCCAATCTCCTAGTTTATTGTCCACCGAGAAACATAGTATCATGATCGAGATCATCAGTCTAAATCCAATTTACTCTGAATCCTGCAGGCTTACTCAGCATCTATACTCAACTAGGATCACCTATTTAAATCCAAATCTCTTGTCCAACGAGGAATCCTACATGTTTCCCTCAAGTTATTTACGTAATATCAACTGTCTCCTATCAATATCATCTGATCAAGTCAAATCCTTGCACTTCCAGGAGTTTCAGCTTGCGAACATAATTGTCCTATAAATCCAATTTACTCAGGGGTAATGAAAGCTATGCTACTCTATAATCATGATCCCTCCAAGTTCATCTACCAACATTAAAGCCTTATAATCCACCAAAGAGTCTCAAATAATTCCTCAGGGTCACTGGTATAAACTCATCATTTGTCCTCTATTCATATATCCCCAAATTGGTCTTTCCTATGGCATCATCAGTTCTGGTGCTACCTTAGGATGGTAATGTGCTCGTTCACTACGTCCACTAGTTCCATAATGAACCCAGTGATAAGAAAGGCTTACTGTAGCTTAACTTGTTCTCTTGTGAATCCGTAGGTTAAGCTCAGGGTTAAGGTTTCGAGCTGTGGTATCTCGTGAAGTCTCGAAGGGTCTAGGAATGGGTTTCTAGTCTGGGGTTAAACATAACGCTACTGGGTTTCACTTGGTCGAGGAGGTTGTAGAAAGGTTCTTTAGTGCCAGTTGGTCGCCGAAGTAGAATCCCTTGGTGCATCTCGTCTTACTAGTCTTCAGAGGTGAGAGGGAAAAGTAGCATAGAGGAGGGGGATGCCAAAAAGGGGTTTTATGGTGTAAGTGTAAACAAACAAGTGTTGTAAAGGCCACACACAATTCCATTAAGACACGATAGGTGATATAGTCGCATACAAGCTGCCTAGGGCAAATGTGCGACTTATATCAAAACACAAACAAGTAAAAACAAGCAACACAAAACGTGGTTCCATTCGAACCATCATACGGACTCGACTGCGTATAGGGGGTACACGACTCATCCTACCCTAGGGGTCCTCAGATTCAGTAGTCGTGCCTTGTGCCTCATGCAGTCTTCTGAGTTTTCCTCAGGTGTTGCTACGTCTTTTGTTTGATGAAACGATCTGGGTTGAGACTGAAGAATCTTGTACAACTTCTCTCCTGATGAGGTGATGGGGTGAAGGTGGCTCCTCGTGGCTGGCATTGACTTGATCTTCTCTTGTCTTCTTAATCATGACGATCACTTTTGCCTTTTTAAGGTGTTGGCGGCTCCAGGTGGCACTCCTTTATGCAATGACATTAACAAGGCATAATAGAGGCCCAATCTATCGGACACATTGTTGACAATATCGTCACCGAGAGCGGGGAATGAAGAGAACCGTTTTCCTGCTCACCATAGTGAGGCGGACCAAATGGCTAGGTTCTCATCCACCGGTGGTTGCCGATACAACAACGGTAGTGACAGGGTTACCCTATTAGCGATGTATATCATGATCTTGCATATCCTATGCCCTGATCGTCGTAGGCTAAGGTTGCATCATCTTGGGGCAGTGTCAAGGGTGTCACCATCTCCTGAGTCTTCATGTCCTCATTCCTCGAGGATGTATCTTCTATTGGTGTCGTCTTGTTGTGGTGTCGCCAATCTTGTGTTTAGGAGATGTGGGTGAATGTCTGGCAAGACATCTTCCTCCTAGATTATCCACGAGGATTACGAGGAATCCAGTGGTCAGGGGCATAAGGGTTCTAGCGACCATTTGCAATAGTTTTGAAGGGGAAGAGATTGATAAGGAAAATATATCTTAGTTTTTGAAAAACTCAGAGGGGAAGAGAAGTGTAGATAGTTTTTCATAGTTAGTAATAGTTTGAAGACATTTTTAACCTAACTAACGACCATGCTAGCTAAGGATTCCTACAGTCAGGATGGCTCTGATACCAGCTCTGTGGGGACCCCGACTCATAACTCGAGATCACCGAATGCACATGTACAGTGATCCCAGAGATCAATGCTCACTGAACACACAAAAGCTAAATAACAAGAGTCTTAAATCCATACATACCATCTTACACAAATTATGACCATTATGGTCAAGTCTTACATAGATAAAGCCATAAGGGCTGAATACCAAATAAACTTAAGTAGCAGAAATCTTCGTTGATAAGTAGAACCCATGCCATCTGCCTTAACCCTACAGGCATTCTGACTGTGAAACGTCCTAGTTTGCATGTTCGTCTCCAAAGGACTCTTTTTCGAACTCCTGTTCTTCCATGCCTGGCCAATTAAATAACCAGTGGCAAGCCAATGAGTACTTTGAATGTACTCGCAAGCAACCCATGATTTGGTTCAACGTAACAATGCAATTGTACAACGAGTAAGCAACCTAGCTTCAAGCTAGTTAAGATGTCCTATCAACTTGTGAGATATGCATCAATAAAACATGGGTAACCTCGAGAACAGGTTACAGATATCAACATAAATAGAGTTGAATCAATGTCATGTCATTCAACATGTCAAGTCTCCACCTTGACACAAATAGTTCCTTTCCACTCACACATGCATCGTGATTTGCAAAATTTCTGGACATAGTTTAAGTAGCACCTCCCAACTGTCCATGACCGTGGACACGGCTATTCGAATAGTTTGACACTCTGCAGAGGTTGCGCACTTTACCCACAAGACCCGGGAAGCTTTCGTGTCATCCACGATCACGCAGTACCTCAAGTACTCAGGGGAAGCACCCGATCATTACCTTTCCCTAGACGACACTAACATAGGGTCCACTCTTTGATACACGACTCTCGTGTATAAGTAAAAGATCGTGGGACTCTGCCCTTTTCACATTATCATGCATACACGAAGGGACCAACGGTGTGTCCGGTGCCCTGTGAAAACAGTCATGGCCGCCTATCCAAGCACGACCCCGTCCCGAGAGTGACCTCAAGTCACCACCGTCACTAGTAATGTGGGCACCATTCTAGTATCAGCCTAAGAACTCAATAATGCCCCGTCCCATAAAGGGGTAGAGTGGTTGCACATGTTTGGTTGGGACGGTAATCACACATAAATCTAATCCATCATTTTACACACACACACACACCAAAATCTCTCTCCGGTACACCACTTCTTCCTCAAGTGGTGACCTTAGATCAACATCTCCAAAGGGCATTAGGGGCACCCGATGGGGTTTTCGAAAGAATGTAACCATGAAGAGTTCATGGTACACATGCATCATTATGCATCAAATAGTCTCTTGAAAATGAAATCATGAACAAGGTAAGGTCGTGAGTAGGGGTATGCATCATGTGGTGGTTCACAACAAGTTTACCACCATCATACTTCATCATCATGCAATCGGAAAAAGGGTACCGATGAACAAGAGGGGTGTCATGGTCAAAGGGCTGCTTGCCTTGATTGGCTTGTTCTTCGAGGTCTTCAAATCCTTCTCCTTCTTATTCTTCAGCAACTTCGTCTAATACGAGATCTAATCGTCGCAAGAAAATAACGAGAAAATAAGGCAATAGTAAAACAGAAAAACCAAAGTGCTCAGAAAAATGTCAACTCATTTTGATAAATTTAGGGGAAATCTAAGAAGGGAAAATTTTAGTTTTGGATTTGGAGTTAAGGAATAGTGGAAATGGATTTTCAAAGAAGGATTTAAATGCTCAAATTTGAATTTAAATTTGAACAGTACAGAAAAGTTTGATGGATATTTATGAAAGTTACACCATTAAATAGGTGGGATTTTTAGAAGAGTTTAGGAGTTGGAATCATTTAATTTGGATAAATATTTAAATCTGTGGAATTATTTGAAATATAACAGAAAAAGAAAAAGAAAACTGGCGCTGTGTTACTGGGCCAGAAAGGCCACTATGCAAAGAAAGCCAGAGGCGATTCGCCCAGCGAGCTGAAGGCGCGCAAGGCCAGTGTTTTTTTAACCTGACAAGGGCCCAGCTGCCAGAGGGAGAGAGAGGTGAGGATGACAGGCGGGGCCCGCATGTCATCTCTGACCTCGCGACCAGAGGGTAGGCGTGCTCACCGGCGACGTTTCTGGGCATGGCTGGGTGAGCTGATGGCACCGTTGGACTCCTCGTCATGTCGCCGTTCGGGTGGTGCCGGAGTTGGCCGGAGGGGAGCAGTGGTTCGCCGGCGACGAGGAGGCATGACGGAGTTGCTTCGGGTGGAGGCGGTTCTGGCCGTTTCTGGCAGCTACATAGAGGGGAAACAAGGGGGAAATGATCAGGGGTACTCGGGGGTTCCAGATCGAGGCAGAGGAGGAGCGGGGGAGGCCTGTACCTCGCGAACTCCGGCGAGCCGAAGCGGCGGAGCTCGAGCTCGATCTCGAGCTCGGGCGGCTCTGGAAAGGAACTGGGGGTGCAGGGGGATGATTAGGGGAGTGAGAGAGCGAGTGGTGAGGAGAGGAGGGATCGGGGAGACCCTTAAATAGGCGAACGGCGGGGTGCCGTGGACTCATGTGCCGACGAGCTCCTGCTCATTGCCACAGGGCTCGGGAGGAGCTGGCGCCGTGTCTGGGGTGTTGCTGGGCGCGGACTACGCCGAGGGGAGCTAAGGGAGAGAGCGGGGAGGGGTAAGAGATGTCGCGCGTGTGAGCCGCGCCGTTGGCGCGCTCGGGCGGCCAGCACGCGTGCGAGCTGGGGCGACATGAGGGAGAAGGAAGAGGGGGACCAGGGCTTAGCGTGCTGCGGACGCTGAGGCGCATCGCCGGGCGTGCTGGGGAGGCCCGAGGTGGCCGGAGGCGGTTGGAAGGGGGCGGCTACACTGCGGGAGCGCATTGTAGCGCGCTCCAGAGCGTGCATATGGCCGACATGGCCATTTTTCTAGCGCTCTGGGCTTGGCCTCTAGTGTCTGGGGTCTCTAGGGGGAAGTAAAGAAGTGGGGAGGGGCATTGGATGCCCTAGATAGCCAGTAGTCGAGGAGAGAGGTTGAGGGAGAGAGAGAAACTGCTGTCCAGAGGGGTAAATGAGGGTGCTTCACCCATCAATCATTGAGCAAAAGCCAGGGGAGAGCTACTGGAGGTAGAAGAGGTCTAGGAGGAGCTGTGGCAAGAAGTAGAACTCATGGAGATTAGTGGAAGTGGTCAAAATGGTGATTTTTGAAAAGCGGCAGAAGGTGTTTGTTGATGGTTTGGACAGGTAAATGAATTCCATGTGGCATGAGACTCCACAGGGTGAAATTGCAAATATAATTAGGGCCTTACTCCCATTTTGAGCTTATTTGGGCAAAGTTCACAATGTAACTTTTGTAAACCCTAGAAATTAGCAGAAATGAACTTGTGTAGATCTAGTTGATCAAATCACTTCTCCTTGATGCACCACTTGGTGTAGTGGCCTCATTTGGTCATGTGAACATGCTCACAAAAGTTGGGGTCAAGGAGAGAAAGTTGGTAGTACAAAGTTGTTCAAATTTGATTCTGGTCAGAGAGGGTTTTGGGGCATTTTGGTGAACCAAAATGACCTTGATTGACATGAGGCTTTGCAAGGTGATCACAATGTGCATTTGTGACTTGCTGGATTTTCGTTGGATTTTATGAAAATATTTCCTGTAGAAATATTTCAAATCCTTGAAATGGGCAGAAATGGTTTTGGGGAGGTTTTGGTCCAACATTTTGAACATGACCATGTGTTGAAACTCTTATATATGGGAAATATATGCCCACTGAGTCTCCCTGATTTTTGTCAAATATTTTTAAAACAATAAAATAATTTTTCCCTATTAAAGACCATTTGTGGCCTTAAGTAAAAGTTTTTAAATAAAATAGGAAAATAACTTTTAAAATTATATTTTTGTGGTTTATGGGAGTCCTACATCTAATAGGTTTCAAATATACCTTTGAAATATTTTTCACACCCCAAATCAAGTACTTGCAGTGCAAACCTCAATTCAGGGGTTTTTGGAAACTAATTTTAGAAAATACTTTTTGGCCAAATTATTTTTGTAAGAAAATACTATATTGCTCTATACACATGGCATGATCATTGGGCAGAAGCTTGGGGCAAGGAGATGAGGTATAGAAGGTGGAGTTGTGTTGACTTTAAAGAGCACTTGAAAACACAGAGAGAAAACCAACTCAAATAAAAAGTCAAATAATGCAGAAGTTTTTGTCAAACCACACTTTATCATGATATATCATCTTAAGTGTTGTGCCATGAAAATCAGGGTGTGACAGACCTACCCCCCTTACAAGAATCTCGTCCCCGACTCTGGTAGCTTCGTGTTGTACGCCGAGTCCTCCACATGGGTCTTCGTATAACACGTCTCGGTCCAACCTATATGTGGCGCAGGATGGAATCGACCCATGAGTCTTCATGATGACCCACAACAACTAGAAATGATGTGCCAACCACACCACACACGGAATCGGCCACTAAGAAAATAAGCATATACAATAGTACAACGGTATCTAGCTCATGATACGTCTCCATATTTTGTTGATGACACTGACGGACTTTGCATTTGATGCATTCTCCGTATTTTGTTGACGAGAATTACGGTCATTATATTTGAAGCGAAAGCACGATATGGTCACTGGACTTCAGAATAATCTCATCACGGTCACCACATACATTTTGTCGTGCTAACCAACATGTGTTTGGATGGTTAGATGATAGTGGTTTCTCGAGCCCACCAAGGTTAAAGTCCCGGTGCTCGCATTTATCTTGTGTTAATTTTAGTATTTTCCGGCGATGTACGTTCAGTGGGAGGAGACGTTCCACTCGACTACGGGGCACCTATGGTGACTTCGTAAAATCTCAAGATCATATATGCTGGCCCACTCTCTCGAAGGTGCTCATAGGGGTAGGGTTGGCGTGTGTGCGCTTATAGCGGTGAGTGCTTGCGTATATATGAGCCCTTGTGTCTGCATGCGTGTTAAACAAATACATATCATGATTATACGGTCACTGGCTCAGCCGTACAAATCCGTATTTTGTTGATGACACAATCAATTGACCATTCAAACGTTCCACGTGGCGCAACTAGTGTTGAACATCGGGCGGCAGAACCGTGGGGCCCACCTGTCAGCCAGATATGAAAGAAAGAAATGGTAGTTTGAGTCATCTTGTGTTAATAAAATAGGAGTACATTTTAGGGTGATCATACGCCACGGCTCACTATACAGCTCCGTAATTTTTGATAACACGATCAATTGACCATCAAACGGTCCACATTCAGCAGCGCACATTACCATAGGGCCCACCCACAAGATATATGAAGGACGAAATGGTAATAAATTAGTGGTCGATGGGTATTCGGTTGTGAGACCTCGGTTGGCGGCCACCGCGGTTGGGGGGGCTAGAGGGATGGCGGTCTGGCGGACATGATGGGGAGTGGTTTCGGGAGGCGGGCGGCCGCTGGGCTGTGGAAATGGCCGGTTCGGCCGGTGGTGGCTGGCGACTCAGGGGTGGTGGAGTTTGATGATAAACTGTAGGCCCTTGATTTCATATCCAACGGCTAGAAAATCTAATGACCAGAGATGAAAAAGTCAGTCGACTGACGTGTAGCCTCAGCCCGCACATACACATGCACCCACGCAAGACACACACGCATGTATGCATTCAACACTGACACGTACACACGCATGCATGCTGGCGTGCAACACTGACACGTACACATGCACTCACGAACACATGCACGACGCACCCATGCATGCAACACTCAAACGCACCCTTACACGCACGCAACACACTCGCACGCTGCATGCACACATCACACGACGCAAGACACACGCCAACCTATACGTGCATGCACCCTTTGTTAAGGACATGGATTGTTACGGGTATTAATCAATCTTATCTGTGATAAGCAGAACATTGATGTTTGCAGCGGTCTTTATGAATCACAACGTATCGAACAGGTTATCAACATAGTAGGCTTATCTACAGAAAAATATGACGTCACACTCAATGAACAATCATCGGTTTATGAAATGCCCGTTTCTGACCGCCCTAGCCCACCAAAGGTTCCTCTGCTATGTGCTGCCTGCGTTGGGTCACTGACATGCAGGCCATGCACCAAAGAGCCCACACGTCAGTGGAAGAACGATGCGGTGTCCTAGGTCAGAGTCGAGGGCGCCACTCGCGGCACACCCGGCTGAACACGCCTCCGTGCCGCATTCAAACGCCTCCATGAAACCCGCCCGTGTGGAAGCCGAGAAACCCACTCTGGACACACGTCCGTTCAGGACCGGGCCGGCGTTAAACGCAACGCCAGCTGAGCTCCTCCCGTCCGCCGTCTATTTAATCTCCTATTTAAACAAGGCCAAACGCCGGCCAAGAATCGCACACCTCCACCGCTCCCCTATCTCCTCCACTGTCGGATTTCGGGTTCTGGCAGACCCTTGAGGTTCGAACACTAGGGTGCGCGCGGGATCTCGCCCTCTACCTACCTGCACCCCGCCGCCTCGCTAGGATTTAAACTACGAAAGGAACAGCACAACAGACACAGGGTTTACACTAGTTCGGGCCACCATTGTGGTGTAATACCCTACTCTATTTTGTGGTGTGGTGGATTGCCTCTTGGGCTGATGGTGATGAACAATACAAAGAAGAACAGCCTCGCGAGGGTCTGTTCTTGGCTGGTGCGATGAACTGCTAGGGGGAGTTCAGTCGCTTCTCTCTATCTCTCTGCCGATTCCAGATCTCTCTAGGTCCCCCCCTACCCTGTGGGTGGCTAGTCCTATTTATAAGTAGAGGCCCTGGGCCTCTTCCCAAATATTGAGCGGGAAGGGCGCCAACAATTGGCCATTTTGAAGGGGAACATATGGTACACTTATCGACTAAAGTTGGTCCTCGCTTTGTCAAAGGCTACGTGGTGACGGCTTGGGCTCCACAATGACTTCCTTCTGCCGTTGGACTGGTCTTGGTCTCGTTGCATCAAATGGACGCTTTTGCTTGATGCTCTCGCCTGTGTTTGCTCCCTTTGCACCAAAGAGGAAAGGAGGACACTGCGCGGGTTGGCGCCCGCCTGGCGCCCTTGGTCGTCATGGCTTGCGTCATGGGCACCTCGCGAGGTACCCCGCCTTGATCTATCCGCCACCTCGCGAGCCAGCCTGATGAGGCCGCGCCTGTGGAATCTCCCTGTCGTCCGCCTCGTGAGGCTTGGCCCCTCGCGAGGGTGTTGAGCTCGTGTTGATGAAGATGGGCCGCGATGGGCCCCCCTTTGAGCCACGCCGCAGGCCGCAGGTAGGCAAGTCTGGGGACCCCCGTTCCCAGAACGCCGACAGTAGCCCCCGGGCCCAAGGCGCGCCCGGACTTGGCCGAGCAGAGAGGTGAAAGGGCAAGTGCGAAGCGCCACGGGCCCTAATAGCCTACGGCCTTGGGCGCCGCGTGGCGGTTGATTGGATGTGGGCGGCACTGTTCCCCCACACCTCCTTATTTCGTGCCATGCTAGGCGGACTCGTAGCCGCACACAGCCGCTCCCCTTTTCGCTGTTCGACCGTCCCCCACTCTTCCTCCTCTCGAACTCCAGCTTCTGCTCCCAATCCAATCTCGAACCTTCCTCCCCCATTTCCGTTGCCATGGCTCCGACGAAGAAAGGAAGAGGGAAGAAACCCATGCCTCTGCCTCGCTTGCCGTCATCGGCGGCCCCTGCCGTCGATCGGTCAATTATACTCAATCGAGAGGGCCTGGGCTAGGTCAGCTCGGCCTTGGCCACCATCTTCAACGAATGCGGGCGGACGACGGCCTAGCCCGCGTCCCACTTCGCCATTGACAGGATAATCACCGAGGTCCAGTATTTTGGCGACGCCCTGTGGACGGGGCTGGTTCCCCCCTTCTCCGATTTCTTCAATGTTGTACTCTCCCACTATCAGATCCATATGATGCACTTGGGTCCGGAATCCATCACTCTTCTTGCGGTCTTCGCCTTTGTTTGCGAGGCGATGATGGGCATCCTTCCCTCGGTTGCCTTGCTGCGCCAGTTCTTCTCTCTACGCCTTGTTGACCCCACCCAATGTTCGGGGTGCGTGAGCTTCATTGCTGCATCTGAAACAGCGGCTTTAGGGATTGACTTCACCCTTCCTCCGCTCGCGCCTGGGTTCCGCGAGCGGTGGCTTTACGTGGACGTGGGGGTGCCCAGCACCCTGCTGTCGGAGCCAACATCACCAGATGTCCCCAATTCAGGCTGGGGCCAGGAGACGCTCACGAGCCCCCGGCTCGCCTTCGTCTGGCATCGCTTCGCGTTCCTGAGGGCGCTCGAGGTGAAGGCGCCCAAGGTGGTGAAGGAGTTCCTGTTGTGCCGCATTGCCCCTCTCGAGCGCCATTCCCGCCGGATGTGGGCCTTCAACGGGCGTGAAGACCGCATGAGGCTCCAGGAGTAGGACTTGAAGCCTGAAGCGCTGAGGAAGGTGCTCTTGGTCTTGACTGGTGATCCCAACCCTGGCAGCGTCCGCCAAGGGGGGGCTTTGCTGTACTTTTGCTCAAGCAGGGGTGACTTTGTGAAGCAGATGCCCAGCTTCGACGAGTGGGGGCTGCGCCCCACAGGCCTCATGGGGTCTCGCGAGAACCCGGTGGTGGTGACTGCCCTTCCAGTCGGTTGTGGCGGCTCTTCCTCGAGTGGCGGTGCAGGGAGGCATGAGCCGCTGGAGGCCGAGGGGGCCTCCGCAGGGGCGACGGTCCCAGGCGGCGCTCTTGAGGGAGCAGCTCCTGAGGCCCAGGCTATCGTGGTTGGGGGAGGCGAGCAGCTACCCGTGGTGCCTGCGGCTGAGGCCCCTGGGCCCCTAGCTACCCTCCTTGGTGAGGCGACTGGCGGCGAGCTCCAGGACGACGCCCCTGACGCCGGTCGTCTCGACGCTCCTTCCTCGTTGCAGGTTGACCCCTGCGCTCAACTCTTGGGTCGATTCTGCGTGGATTTTGAGGCTCTTCGGAAGAGAAGGGAAGCCCTGGGTGACGATTACCCTTGTCGCCTGTTGAAGCACAGGAAGTACTTCGCCACCGATGAGTAAGCTTTCCCCTTTTCTGGCTCCTGATTCTTCTGTCGTTTTTACTGATCCTTGCTCCGCAGGGCCCTTCCTGCCGAGCTCATGGAGATGTCTGAGGAGCCATCCCCCTTGGCTCCGCCCTCTCCACCGTCTTCGAGCACTCCGAGCTGCAGGGCCCTGGTGGTGAGGTCGGCCAGAGAGATGAGCCATCTTGAGGCGCATCGCGTCCCCGCGCGCCTCGCGACCCTCCTTCACGAGCCCTCTTGAGGCATAGCTGGCCTGCCGTGGGCTTCTCGTCTGGCCGTCGACCGTGATTGGATGAGGCATTCCCTGCGCTCTTCTTTGGGGGATGGGCTGGCTCCTGGCCGGGCTCCTGGCGAGGCGTGCCCGGCTGTGGCGAGGGCGCCAGCCCCCAGCCCCCTGCCCGGAGGGGGAGTGCTGATTCGTGGCCCTCGGCGCTCGCCCGGGGTGGATGATGGTGTGGAAGACGCGTGCTTGGCGCCGGGAGCGTCGCGCGCCGCCAAGGGTTTCTTCGGAGGGCGGCTGATGCGATGAGCCTGCTCGGTGAAGAGCTCGCCGATGAAGACGCGCGCCTCGAGGCCGAAGGCCTGCGCCTGGCCGCGGAGAGGCACGAGCTGAAGGCGGCTGTCGCCCAAGCACCCACCAGCGTGATCTTGACGATGAGGAGGCCAAGGCGTCGCTGGTGGCCTCTCAGGAGGTCCGTTCTCGGGCCGTTGAAGAGGCTCGGGAAGCTGACGGCGGCGAGAGGCGCGAGGAGCGGCGCGGGAACTCTCCCCGTTGCGCCACTTGGAGGAGCAGGCGGAGCTGCGCGAGACGGCCCTTGCGTCGATGAGGGTGGCATCAGGCGACCTAGCAGAGCTCTAGAAGCGGGAGGAGGCGCTGACGCTGGAAGCCGCCAAGCGCGCACGCGAGTACGAACGCCTGGAAACAAGGGAGCACTTAGTGACGAGGGCGGAAGATGATGTCGCGGCGCGGGAGGCCCGCGTCCTGGAGGAGGTCGGGCGTCGGGTGGCGACAGCGCGAGTTCGAGGAAAGGCTGGGGTTGATCCGGGCTGAGGCCGAAGGTAGGACCGTTGCCTTGAGGGCCAAGCAGGAGGAAGCGACGGGGCGGGCTGATGCTTTTCGGGCCGCCCTTGAGGTGGCGCAGGGGGAGTTAACTACCTCCCGTGCCGAGGTGCTTCTTCTTCGCCAACGCGTGGATGAGGCTGAGGCCGTTCTTGTGACGCTGCATCGCGGATGAGATGCGCCAGCGGCGGGTCCTGGAGCATGAGCACGGCCCCATGCTCACGACGCTCTGAGAGAGAGCCAAGACAGCCTTGGGTAACATCTGCGAGGTGGCTGTTGGCGAGCTGCACGCAATTAACTACGTTGGCAACCTTCAGTTGTTCACCGGTGTGGTGACTCGGCTGGAGGAGCGGTCGGTCAGAGCCGACAGGTTGGTGGAGGAGAGAAGCCGCGCCCTGCTCGGGCGCGCCTTTTCTCGCGTCTTCAGCCACCTCCGGACTATGGACCCTCACTTTGACTTCGACGTAGCCATTGCCCCGGTACCCCAGGCCGTCCGGGACGACCTGGCGCACTGGGTGGAGGACAACGTGGACGCCCTTGTCAGGGCCTTTGCTTCAGACAACGACGGCGTAGTCGTGGCTGCTGATGAAGGCGGCGTGGTGGACGGCCCTGACGCCGCTGGCGACGACGCAGGGAGCAACAGCGAGGCCAGCGACGCCAACGACGAATCAGGAGGTGCCCCTGAGGATGCATTGGGGGATTTATCCGACTAACCACGCACCGTTCCTGTTTCCTACACGAATAGAACTCAGGTTTTTCCCTGACGGTCGTGAGAGCATTTTGGGAGGGGACCCCTCATGTAAAACTTGTGTTCTTCGTATTAGTAGATGCTATACCATCCATACGCCTATGCCTAGTGGCTGGCTAGTTTCCCTTTGTCCCGCGGGGGCCCCGAGGTAGCCAGCGGAGGGCTGTGGCGTTCAGGCGTCTCCGATCGAACCCATAGGATCTGCGGTAAAAGCCTCCACGAGAGGATCGGCGGCGGCATCTGGGCTGCACGCAAGCTAGGCCCAACCCGGCTCATGAGGGGCTCACGAGGGAGGCAGCTGAGGCAAAGCGTAGCTGGAGCGCTAGAGATTGCTCGAACGAGACTAAACACCCCTTCCCGAACACACACAAATCTCAATTGAATCCAACTTAAATCCAGCTGGGGAAAGCGACAACCAAAGGGAAAAGCAATGAAAGCAAACCAAAAAAGGCCGCGTCCGGCACCTAGTCTAGTCTTGGACGTCTTCTCACCAGCGCGGAGCTAAGTGCTGCCACTAGGCATGGGAGGGAGCCCCAGGGCCTGAGGCCGGCACCCCTGAGACTCCGGGGCGTGTACATCCCCACTCATTATTACGTGAGAGTGTCACGGGCGGCGAAGCTTCACGAGTGCTGGGCCTTCTTCACTGTGTACCGTCCTTGCTTTATATCGCCAGACGAGGGCCCCGCCTTGCGCCGCACTCTAGTGCCATCAACGACGACCGGAAACCAGGACGCCGCCGATGGGGTAGAGCGGTCGCTAGCGGTTCCCCCGACGACCACGGGTCCTCCGCCAAGGGCAGGCCTTGAGGCACCTCCCCAGCGGAGGGCCTACCTCCTGAGAACGCCTTGCTCCGAATGCCGCAGTGGTGATGCCGGATCTCGGCCCCTCTCCTGCAGCCCGGTGTAACATCCCAAATTTTCAATTTGGAATGTTATACATAAACATCATTGCATATCATATTTTTCATTGCATTTTCTTTGCATTTTGCTCGATCCTAGAAATTCTACACAACTCAAGGACCCACGGGGAGAGTTGGGGATTTTCGTTATTTTCATATTTGAGTTTTCTCAAATTTTGAAAATAGGATCATTTGATTTTAATTATTTTATCTTCAATTATTTCTATTACAAAAATATGAGAGAGGGAATAAAATGACTTTCCCAAAATAAAGAAATAATGAAGATTTAATAATAAAATCAAATAAGATTTTATTTTGGAGTTTTTAGCCTTTTATTTGAATTTAGGAAAAATCGCGTTTTCAAAATTGCATTTAGGCCCCAAATAAATGTTCATTAAATCCGGCTTGATTTTAGAAGCCGGGGAAAATTTATTTCGGGATTTTTGGAGTCCGTTTAGTACTTCTTTTGATTTTTTTTCTACGCGTAATGTTTTATTAAAAAAAAAGCGCACCGCCTTCGGGGCGTGCCGGCGGGACTCCGCTCGGGGGCGCTCTAAATATGGCCCCCCGTGCCCCCAGCCCACCCCCCCAGCCCTGAAACCCTAGCCGCCCCGCCGCCCCGCCCCCCGCCTTGCGCCATGCTTGCGAGCGCCGCCGCGCCTTCGAGGTTCGCCGCCGCCTCGATTTCGTGCGTTTTTTTTAAAAAACCGATCGTTTTTTTTCGGTTTTTTATTTTTTTTTTTATTTTTTTTTTTTTCCGTTCGAATCTGTTCGTTAACCCGTTTTTCTTTTCTCGGATTTAATCCGCGATTTTTCGATCGCGATTCGAGATCCGATTTTCGTTTTAGTATAACTTTTAGCTCGTTTATCGAATCGAGGCGATTCAAGCGCTGGAGTTTAATCTCGAAACCCTCTTTCGAATAATCTACTTAAACAAGTTTTTGCATCTGTAAAATTTGACTTAGATCCAGATTAGTAAAACGAAGTTGTTTTCTTGCGCCGTTTGACTTTCGTTGCTTCGTTTGATTTGATTCTTTTTGCAAACGGAGTTCTTAAGTTGAACTATCTGGTTAGATCTATTTGAGTTTTACCTGTGCATTAGATGAGTACTTATTGTATGCTTGTTTGTTTGTCTGCGATAGATTACCGAGTCGCCGCTTGTTACTTGAGTCTCTAGGTTTGCGGATCATCGACAAGGCAAGTAACACTTTGATCATACTTTTCTCATACCCAGTTTTTATGCATTAGATCTATCCTCAAACACTTGCATGATTAGGATCTAATTAAATTGTGGGATGGGAAGTAGTTGAGGTAGTACCTATTACTGTTTTATTATCAAACCCTTGGGAGTTACTTCTCGTTTGCTTATTATGCCATGCTATGCTAGTAGGCGTGGATTGGGTGAGTGTATCCATGACAGATGTGAGATTGTTATTTAATGGTTTATTTAAGGTGGCAACAAACACACATCTGGGTGGATTGAGGCACTGGTTTCTATCGAGGACTTGCTGTATTTCTTGGACCGCCACCCGGGCTCAAAGGGATCATGAGATTATTCAAACTAGAAACTTCCGTGTGCAGCCACAAGCCATTATGGGCTCTGGCATAGTTGATTAAGTTGTGCGAACTCTTACGGGTAGACTAGCAGATGTAGGGAAAGTAGGTGTGCGGTCTACCCACAAGTAAGGTGCTAGTGCTTACGAAGACTATGTCTCGGTCATCCGTTTCTCAAACACCATGTAGTGCGAGAAACCAAGCGGAGGCGATCGAGTCTTGTGGGGAAAAGTCATAAACCTCTGCGAGTGTATAAACTAATCATGGTTAGCCGTGTCCCGGTTATGGACATCTTGAGTATCTAGTACTTGGATATCATGTGAATCTCATCATGTTACTTCTAATTAATATTGTTGGGTTTGTTAATGAGTACTTTTAATTGGGATTGAGAATCTTGTCAACCATTCTCAATGTTTCTAACCACCATGATAGTTAAATAAATTTATTCCTTTGCGGTAGGGAAAAATTGGCTTTATGCAAAAGCTGTAACCATAGAGCTTTCCACCAGCCATATATGCATGTAGTATAGGCTTATTCATTCCATTATTCTCTATGTGTTACATTGCGGCATATTCCATGTCTTGACCCATTTTGGGCTGCAACGTTTCATGTTGCAGACTTTTTGAACGACGAGTAAGGTGCATAGGTCGTGGTTCTATACTCGGTGATGCCGTTGGAGTTGATGGACTCGCTTATTCTTCCAAGCCTTCCATTGTTATCGTTATTAGATGGCCTTAAGCCATATTTATTTTATTAAGTTCTCTCTTGAGACATTCGATTGTAATAAGTGTGTGATTGCTACTCTGTTATAAATCCTTGAGTCTTGTGTGGTGTCGGCATTCTTGATCCGGGGATGACAACGAGCACGAGATCGAGATTGTTTGAGGTCTGGTCGCTACAAAGATGGTATCGAGCACCTGTTGGTTGTGAGACACGACCATTAAGCTAAAGCCCTAGATCACTACTCTCTCTTCTCATTTCTAACTCCTCATCTTTTCTACTCTTTTAGGATGGCGGAGCGAGGATCAAGTTCACTCAGCGGATGAAGATACACCCTTTGGGCGACACTGAAGGAAGTCACTAAGTACCTTAACATTGGATTACCAAGCTTCACGGGACCTACAATTCCACTTTACCCGAAGAAAAAATTTGGAAGATTCAAGCTCAAGTTCCGGAAGGACGTTTGCGCCAATCACGGAGCCCATAGAGTGTGTTTTCAATGCACCAACACTGGAGTGCAGGAAAGAGCATGGCAGCTCACATAACCATGGGGCGCATTGGAGAAGTTTATAAAGAAGACCTCAAGGATACTATCTACCAGATTTGCGGGCGCCGAGATGAACAATGGGAGATAGTTGGCACTAAGAAGGATCGATCCATTGCAGCTTTCATCCGGGAGTTAAACCAGCACATTCGGCGTCGGGAGAACCGGATGTCTTGAGACATGATGGAGTTGAAGACAGCAAAAGCCAAGATTATCGAACTAGAAGGAGGCGAAGGCCACTCGCAAGGACTACATGGAGGAGATTGTAGCTCTAGTGGGACAAAATGGCGATCTTAAGGAGAAGATTGAAGAACTCATGGGAAATTCAGCACCGGAGGAGAAGATGAAGATAGCACTGTCGAGAGAACTACATCATCATCGGCGACACGATTCGATCCTAGTGATGATGATTACGAAGATGAAGTGGAGCAGATATCATGGAGTCTTCATCGGAGCAGTTTTTCTAGTTGACCACCATAACAGTAGTAGATTACCCCCATGTTATATTAGTTTTAGTTTCAGCACTTTGTAACGATAGATAGACCGTTGTATGCCCTTGTTTGAATTGATTGGAGTGATATTGTGTGATTTGTCTCATGTGCATATGGGTAGTGTTTCTCTCTAGACCTCATTCTATTCTAAATTCTCGTTTTTTCTTAAACCCTCGGATGCCTCGAGGCGCGACCCGGTTTGTTTTCCCTTGAGAGATCACTCAGTTGATTCAGCAGCAGAATGCCTTGATTCAAACATTGGTGCAGAACCAAGGCAACAACAACAACAACAACAACAACAACAACAACAACAACAACAACAACAACAACAACAACAACAACAACAACAACAACAACAACAACAACAACAACAACAACAACAACCCACCGCCACCACCACCTGTTGACCATTTGACCCGTTTCTTAAGGCTGAATCCGCCGGTGTTTTCCAATAGCACCGAGCCGATTGTTGCAGATGATTGGCTCCGTAAGATAGGGAGGAGTTGACCACTGCGGGATGTCTGAGATGGAGAAAGGGTGAAGTTTGCGCACATCAGCTTGAAGGACCCAGCGACATGGTGGGAGAATTTTCTGACCACTTACCCTGTGAACCTTTGTCACATGGGATCGGTTTGACAAGCTTTCCGTCTGCCCATGTTTCAGCAGGAGCTATGGCCATGAAGAAGCGTGAGTTTCGCAACTTGCGCCAAGGAGGGCAGACGGTTGGCGATATGTAGATGATTTGATAAGCTAGCACGTTATGCCCCGGATAGCGTTGCTACGGATGTGACTAAGCGAGGAGAAGTTTCTAGAAGGACTGAATGATGAGCTGAGCATGCAGTTGATGGTAGCCACCTTCAATAACTACCAGGAGTTAGTAGATCGTGCTCTTATGATTGAAGGAAGCAGCAGCAGATTGAAAATCGCAAGAGGAAGTATGGACGGGGAAGAATAACTCGGAGCTCGTGAAACTTCGCTTTACCCGAAGCCGGAGGACAATTTCAGCATACCCATGGAGGAGGTAGCTCGCACAACCATAATGGCACCAAGAATGGGAGCAGGAATGGAGGAAGCAATGGACAGAACCGCACCAACCCGTCAACACCATCCAAGGTAGACTGAGCCACATCACTTGCTTTAAGTGCCGCAAGAATGGGCATTATGCAAGCGAATGTCGAAGGCGAATGGAAATGGCAATGGAAGCTCGGGAAAGAAGCGAACCCTTTCAACAAAGGACAAGTGAACCACGTTACCGTGGAGGAGGTTGAAGCTCAGCCGGATGCGATAATAGGTAAGTTTTGGTTAAGTCATTTCTGCGGTTGTTCTTTTTGATCTTGGTGCATCGCATTCATTCATATCAAGGGATTTGTGGATAAGTTTAGCCTACCCACTAAAACTCTTAAGACACCCATGCTAGTAAGCTCACGGGAGCGGAGTATATGGCGATCAAGGATGTTTTCAAGTGCCATTAAGTATAGGGAGGCATGTTTTCCCAGCGGTTTAATCATATTGGAATCCCAAGGTTTGGATGTAATTCTTGGTATGGATTGGTTGTCGATGTATGGAGGAAACATCGATTGCGCGATAAGTCAATTTTGCTTACCACCCGAAGGGAGGAGAATCAAGTATGTATCACGGCATGAGCGAGGAGAGCACATGTAAATTCCTTATCGGGAGTTGTGCGGGAGGAAGTACCGGTGGTAAGGATTACCGGACGTGTTTCGGAAGAGTTGCGGGCATGCCACGGATAGAGACATTGAGTTTCGATTGAACTATTGCCGAGCCTTTGGGCGATATCTAAGAGACCATATAGGATGCCAGCCCAAGATTTGGAGGAAATTAAGAAGCAGATTAAGGAGTTACTGGATAAAGGTTTTATTCGCCCAAGTTCTTCGCCTTGGGGATCACCAGTACTTCTAGTGGAGAAGAAGGATGGATCATTAAGAATGGTTGTTGATTATCGAGGATTGAATGAAGTGACCATTAAGAACAAATACCCGTTGCCGATGATCAATGACTTGTTTGACCAATTGCAAGGAGCTAAGGTGTTTTCAAAGATCGATTTGCGATCGGTACCATCGATTGAAGATTCGAGGCAGGATATACCTAAGGCGGCTTTTACCACAGTGCGGGCTGTATGAGTACACCGTTATGTCATTTGGTGCGACTAACGCACCTTTTGCCTATTTATGAACATGATGAACAAAGTGTTTATGGAGTTTTTGGATAAGTTAAATCGTGGTGTTCATTGATGATATTTTGGTTTACTCGAAGAATGAAGAGGAACATAAGGAGCATTTGCGTTTGGTACTCGAGAAGCTCGAGAGAACATCGGTTGTATGCCAAGTTCAGCAAGTGTGAGTTTTGGTTGAAGGAAGTTGGATTTCTTGGACATGTTATATCCGGAGAAGGTATAGCGATAGACCCCACTAAAGTTGTCCTTTGTAACAAGCTGGGAAGCGCCAACAACAGTTGGAGAGATCCGGAGTTTCCTTGGACTAGCGAGGATACTACGGAGATTCATTGAGAATTTCTCAAGGATTGCGAAGCCTATGACAGAATTGTTGAAGAAGGATACCAAGTTCATTTGGACCGAGGGTGTGAAGCTAGTTTCCAAGAGTTGAAGAAAGCGTTTGGTTACCTCACCGGTGTTAATTCTGCGGATCGGACCAAGGATTATGAGGTGTATTGCGGCGCTTCCGTCGAGGACTTGGGCGGTGCTTATGCGAGGAGGGAAGAGTTGTTTCGTATGCTTCACGACAGCTTAAGCCTCATGAGCTAAATTATACTACGCATGATTTGGAGTTAGCAACCGTAGTGCATGCGTTGAAAACATGGAGACATTTCCTCATTGGAAATCATTGTGAGGTGTATCACGGATCACAAGAGTTTGAAGTACATCTTCACGCGAAGGAGCTAAATCTCGGCAAAGGAGATGGTTGGAGCTCATCAAAGATTATGATATGAGATTGCATTATCACCCGGAAGGCTAACGTTGTAGCAGAGCGCGTTGAGCCGTAAAGTCACGTCAACACACTAATGGCGGAGAAATACCAAAGGAGTTAGCGAGGATCTTGAGAGCTATGTTTGGAAATAGTTCGAGAGGCTATGTAGCAGCATTGGAGATTGATCAACTTTGATGGACAAGATCGGGGAAGCTCGGAAGGCGACAAAGATTGCCTCTATAAAGGAGAGAATGAGCGAAGGAAAGGCTAAGGGATTTCGTGAGGATGAGCACGATACCCTATGGTTTGAGGACCGTGTTTATGTGCCCAATGACCGGAGATCGGAAGTTGATTCTACAAGAGGCACATGATTCACCATATTCGATTCACCGGAAATACCAAGATGTATTTGGATTTGAAGAATACTTTACGGTGGACGGAATGAAGAAGGATATTGCGAGTGCGTAGCAGTTTGTGATGTATGTCGGAAGGTGAAGGCGAGAACATCGAAGCCGGCAGGATTATTACAGCCATTGCCTATACCGAATGGAAGTGGGATAAACTAGGTATGGATTTCATCACGGGATTGCCGGGACTCGTTCGAGCTATGACTCGATTTGGGTTATAGTCGATCGTTTGTGAAGGTAGCTCATTTCATTCGATAAAGACTACCTACAGCGATGCCAAATTGGCTAAGATATACATGACCAGGATTGTATGCTTGCATGGAGTTCGAGGAGTATCGTGTCGGATAGAGGAACCCAATTTACCTCAAAGTTACAGAAGCGGTTGCACGAAACTTTGGGAACCAGGTGGAGTTTAGCACGACTTTTCATCCTGAGACAGATGGACAAACCGAGAGAGTCAACCAGATTTTGGAGGATATGCTTAGAGCTTGTGCTTTGGATTATGGATCAAGTTGGGATGACAATTTGCCGTATCACGGAGTTTTCTTATAACAACAGTTACCAAACCAGTTTGAAGATGGCACCTTCGAAGCCTTATGCGGAAGGAGGTGCAGGACCCGTTGTTGTGGGATGAAGTTGGAGACCGCCCGTTGTTTGGACCGGATTTGATTAAGAGTGCGAGCAGAAAGTAAAGTTGATTCGCGATAGGCTCAAGGTAGCCCGTCAAGACGAGAAAAGTTATCGGATTCAAAAGCAGGAGGCAGAATACTGAAGTCGAGAGCGAGTTTATCTTGATATCGCCACTTGAGGAGTTAAGCGTTTTGGAGTTAAGGAAAGTTAGCACCTCGATTTGTAGGACCTTATCGTGTTTTGGAGCATGGGAGAAGTTGCGTACAAGTTGGAATTACCGAAGGATTGTCGGGAGTTCATGATGTGTTTCATGTTTCTCGAGTTGAAGAAGTGTCACGAGAGATGGCTGATATACCTTTGAGAGATCGTGCCCTTGGAAGCGATTCAGTTGAATGATGATTTGACCTATGAGGAGAAACGGTTAAGATTTTGGAGTATGCAGTGAGTCACCCATGACAAGGTCATTAAGTTTTGCAAAGTTCGGTGGAGCCACCACGAGAGGATGAAGCCACACAGGGCGAGAGGAAGATTTGCTTAAAGACCACCCTCACCTATTTTCTAGCCAACCCGAATCTCGAGGTGAGATTCATCTTAAAGGGTAGGTTTGTAACATCCCAAATTTTCAATTTGGAATGTTATACATAGAACATCATTGCATATCATATTTTTTTTCATTTTCTTTGCATTTTGCTCGATCCTAGAAATTCTACACAACTCAAGGACCCACGGGGAGAGTTGGGGATTTTCGTTATTTTCATATTTGAGTTTTCTCAAATTTTGAAAATAGGATCATTTGATTTTAATTATTTTATCTTCAATTATTTCTATTACAAAAATATGAGAGAGGAATAAAATGACTTTCCCAAAATAAAGAAATAATGAAGATTTAATAATAAAATCAAATAAGATTTTATTTTGGAGTTTTAGCCTTTTATTTGAATTTAGGAAAAATCGCGTTTTCAAAATTGCATTTAGGCCCCAAATAAATGTTCATTAAATCCGGCTTGATTTTAGAAGCGGGAAAATTTATTCGGGATTTTTGGAGTCCGTTTAGTACTTCTTTTGATTTTTTTTTCTCGCGTAATGTTTTAAAAAAAAAGCGAAACGCCTTCGGGCCGTGCCAGCGGGACTCCGCTCGGGCGCCTTCTCAGTGACCACCCCCAGCCCCCGAGCCAGCCGCCCTTGAAGCCCTAGCCCCACCTCGAATGCCCCGCCCTTGCCGCCGCCGCCTTGCCGCCAGCCGCCGCGCGCCCGAGGTTCGCCGCCGCCTCGATTTCGTGTTTTTTTTAAAAAAATCGATCGGTTTTTTTCTTTTTCGGTTTTTTTCGTTTTTTTTTATTTTTTTTTTTTATTTTGGTTTTTTAATTTCGCGTCCGTTCGTTAACCGTTAAATCGTTTTTCTTTTCTCGGATTTAATCCGTGATTTTTCGATCGCGATTCGAGATCCGATTTTCGTTTTAGTATAACTTTTAGCTCGTTTATCGGAATCAGGCGATTCAAGCGCCTGGAGTTTCGTCTCGAAACCCTCTTTCGAATAATCTACTTAAACAAGTTTTTGCTTCTGTAAAATTTGACCTAGATCCAGATTAGTAAAACGAAGCTGTTTTCTTCCGCCGTTTGACTTTCGTTGCTTCGTTTGATTTGATTCTTTTTGCAAACGGAGTTCTTAAGTTGAACTATCTGGTTAGATCTATTTGAGTTTTACCTATGCATTAGATGAGTACTTATTGTATGCTTGTCTGTTTGTCTGCGATAGAATACCGGTGCGCCGCTTGTTACTTGAGTCTCTAGGTTTGCGGATCATCGACAAGGCAAGTAACACTTTGATCATACTTTTCTCATACCCAGTTTTTATGCATTAGATCTATCCTCAAACACTTGCATGATTAGGATCTAATTAAATTGTGGGATGGGAAGTAGTTGAGGTAGTACCTATTACTGTTTTATTATCAAACCTTTGGGAGTTACTTCTCGTTTGCTTATTATGCCATGCTATGCTAGTAGGCGTGGATTGGGTGAGTGTATCCATGACAGATGTGAGATTGTTATTTAATGGTTTATTTAAGGTGGCAACTTAAACACACATCTGGGTGGATTGAGGCACTGGTTTCTATCGAGGACTTGCCTGTATTTCTTGGACCGCCACCCGGGCTCAAAGGGATCATGAGATTATTCAAACTAGAAACTTCCGTGTGCAGCCACAAGCCATTATGGGCTCTGGCATAGTTGACTAAGTTGTGCGAACTCTTACGGGTAGACTAGCAGATGTAGGGAAAGTAGGTGTGCGGTCTACCCACAAGTAAGGTGCTAGTGCTTACGAAAGACTATGTCTCGGTCATCCGTTTCTCAAACACCATGTAGTCGAGAAACCAAGCGGAGGCGATCGAGTCTTGTGGGGAAAAGTCATAAACCTCTGCAGAGTGTATAAACTAATCATGGTTAGCCGTGTCCCGGTTATGGACATCTTGAGTATCTAGTACTTGGATATCATGTGAATCTCATCATGTTACTTCTAATTAATATTGTTGGGTTTGTTAATGAGTACTTTTAATTGGGATTGAGAATCTTGTCAACCATTCTCAATGTTTCTAACCACCATGATAGTTAAATAAATTTATTCCTTTGCGGTAGGGAAAAATTGGCTTTATGCAAAGCTGTAACCATAGAGCTTTCCACCAGCCATATATGCATGTAGTATAGGCTATTCATTCCATTATTCTCTATGTGTTACATTGCGGCATATTCCATGTCTTGACCCGTTTTCGGGCTGCAACGTTTCATGTTGCGAGACTTTTTGAACGACGAGTAAGGTGCATAGGTCGTGGTTCTATACTCAGTGATGCCGTTGGAGTTGATGGACTCGCTTATTCTTCCAAGCCTTCCGTTGTTATCGTTATTAGATGGCCTTAAGCCATATTTATTTTATTAAGTTCTCTCTTGAGACATTCGATTGTAATAAGTGTGTGATTGCTACTCTGTTATAAATCCTTGAGTCTTGTGTGGTGTCGGCATTCTTGATCCGGGGATGACATTGAGCACGGAGATTCTTGACTGGTGCGATTTGAAGTCTGGGGACCCCGTTCCCGAACGCCGACATCCACCATTTTGTCCACTCTTACAATGGCTTACCAAGAGTAGTTATTCCGCATCCAAGCCGGCTGGGTAGCCCGCGGATCTGAGCTATGCAGCTCGCTGATCCACCTCCCTCCCTCGCCCGACGGAGCGGTTGCCACCCCAAGCTGCGCGCGGTTCAGCAACTTCGCCGCTCGAGCCAGCTCGGCGAGGAGCGGCGCGGCGTCGTTGCTTCTGGCCCACGCCGCCGCCTCGTACCGCGTCTCCCGTTTCTGTGGCCGAGACTCCCATGCCGGTGTCCGCGCCATGCAAGCAGCGACAGAAGCCTGGTGCACGGAGAGCGATGAGTCGGTGACCAGCGCCTCCGCGTCCATCGCCATCATCGAGGAGAAGTAGAACACGGGAGGCCGCCGCCGCTTGGGTCCCATGAAGGCCACCGCGGAGCGACGCCGGCGTACACAACAGGTGTCTTGCCGGATCCTTTTATTGTGAGGACCTTCGTCGACCCCGCATGGGCTCCACGTAAGAGGGGAATGTTAGGATGAACTTGAGCTGGTGCCGGCCATGGCGAAGTAGTGGCTGGCGATGAACTCGAACCGGTGCCGGCCACCATCATCTTTGGCACCAGCCAATGGTATCGATTAGGCGATGGGGAAGCGAGCTGTCCTTTATTTGAAGCATATACCTCCGGGGCTCCGGCAGTCCGGTGATCGTGCTGCCGGACATGAGAAACACAAATCGATCGGCGGGTGACCATTTAGGCCAGGTATTATATACCTGTGCTTCTAGAACTAGCACCGCGTAGTTCATTTGAATGTAATGAAATCTGTCATGTTTGTATGAAAATCCGGTATTTTATATGATTTCCGTTGTTGTTTATATGAAATATCAGTTTGTCTACATGTTTGCGTGAATTTCGTCCGGTTGGTTGAGTTGTTGTCATAATGTGTGCGACTACGGTTGGATGGCGTAATTTGCGGGTCACCGGTCGGTCTGCGGCCGGCTCGGGCGGCGTTGTGGGACAAAAAAACACAGCTCGTGCGAGCTAGTCTCCAACGTGCGCGCTGGAGGATGCATGACAGCATGAGCACCCGCGCCATTCCTCTTTCATCGGTGGCAAAGGCACCAGTGGACAAAAGGGTCGCCAATATTTTGGCTTCCCCGGGCAAGATCCAAACAGACCCTCCCAACAGATTCAAATTTCTCGTTCGCCGTGGAATTTTTGCCATGTGTTGTTTTCATGGACTAGCAAGATGCCCGTGCATTGCACGGAACATCAAGATGCATTTTTTTACAAACTCCCGCATGCATGCATGGGATAATTAATGTCCTCCTTTGCTAGTACCATGAGGCAAACGCCATTAATATTGCATCGATTAGTGTTAGTGACCTTGTATATCTGCAAATTGTAATTTTGATAGTGGCCCCTTGTATATAAAAATGGAGGGAGAAAGATGAGAGATAAGGTGAGGAGGAGTGGGGCCTGGTGGTGACTGGTGGTCGGACTGGGCGGAGGCATGGGGATGGATGGCGCATTATGTCTAGGTTTGTACTCACCTACGTGGGTGGGGGACGTGCACGAAGAGAAGAGGTGCACGCACGGCGCACGTACTCCCGTCTCTTTCCTAACCACACCCGCGTGGGTACACGGTGGAGCTCATTTCTGTACGAAAAAGGCAGCCCACATGGTAATTTTGCACGTGTACTGGTTGTCCACTTGGTGGAGGGATGATCGTCTACCATGGGTGAACAAACAAATTGCGACTTGACGCGTTATGTTAAATTAAAAAAAGAGGCAAACCATGTGGGGCCTACCTTAGAGGCAAGGCTCTATACACTGGAGTACTTTTGATGTGTCCCGTCAACTCGCAGAATGAGGAGAAGCTTGCTTAGTATGCCATCTCCCCCACCCACGGGCGAGGTGGCTCGCAGGATGAGGTGAAGCTTGCTTACGAGTAGTAGTAGTACTACTACTACTACTACTTTACGCCTTTACGCCCGCTCCCTCTCCCACGCGCGCGGTAGCTCGTAGCACGAGGAGAAAATTTTACTATTCCCTCCGTTTACTCCTCGTCCCTACTACGTACTTTGGTTAGTACTCCCTCCATTTACTTATACAAGGCCACTATAAAAAAATACATTTTGCATCTATACAAGGCCACAATTAGTAATCAAGACAAAAGTTACTACTCCCTCCTTTCTAGTTTATGGCTCAATTTCAAAATCTCTCCAACCAAGGTAGACGGTGAGTGGTTGAATTAATCTCGTAGTTTGCACAAGTAATTAGTACACTCATTTTTCTCAAGAAGTTATGTTTACCGAGGCATTGATTAGAACGAATGCATGAATGACCACAAAATTTCCATGAACTTGTACATGCATTGGTTAGTTTCCTCTTGACACTGCTTGCGTCGGGTGATCTAACGCACCTCGAAATCCAACATGGAATGGTACTACTACTACTAGTATAGTAGAATTGAGACTTATCAAACGAAAAAACGAATGTTTTTTAGATGAGCCCTATAAACCCTAGTGGGTACGTACTCCGTAAAAACAGATTTTTCCAAAACTAAGTCGCTCCCTTTCATGAATTCTGTAGTATACTCCTCCGTCGACGCTCCCTTTCATGAATTATGTACTTCCTGTCGCCGACATGTGGGACATATAGCAACCGGGTCGACGTGTCAAGCACCAAATAACAGTGCAGAACAGCAGGGGGGACGCACCCCACTCGTACGTGCCTACTAGTAGTAATGAGCAATGAGACGTCAAATCACAATGCCGCACCTTCCCAGACGGACGAAGCAACCATTATTTCACTCTTCGGTTCGCCATCATCTCAAACCACGTAGTATTGCTTCTGCCTCAAGAGGGACACACGCATCGCCTTGGTACATCATGACATGTGGGACCGCATGACAGGCCATGCTCCCCCGCCGATCGCTCAGTAAAATCACCTCATTTTTACTATACTTCCTCCGTATCGGTTTAGTACATGACATGCACGTCGTTCTAGGTTGAGAATTTAACTGGCTATATATGTGATGAACAGTACTCTAGCCTTTTAGAAAATGTATACTTTTGTATAGTAGTACTATCGATGGATTGCGCCATGGAGCAAAAATTGAAATTAAAAAAAGGTGGTACATATAGAGAGCGCTCGTCACCAATTATGCATATAGTACTATTAAAAAAGCTAGTACGTGCTTAATTGGGGTGCTAAATTCTATTAAAGAAATACTAGTAGTATGTACATACTGAAGAGTTAAAGTAACGAGAAGAAACATAACATAGTTCTGCTGGGGTCTCAGCACAACACACCCCTCAAATTAAACTAAGCACACCTGAAATTAAACTATGCAACTAATCCGGTAGACACTGCATTAGAAGTTTAGAACCACCATGAGCAACGACACTGCCACCTTACTCGGAGGCCTCTTCCACGTCCTTGACTTCGTCCTTGTCCCTCTTCCTCTTGGCTGATACTTCTTTGCTTGAACCGCACACTTGGCTGTTGCTCTTCATCCAACCCTTGTAGATATTGAAACAAAGGTAGCCATCCAGTGCTGCGTAGTGGATGTGGTCTATATCTAGTACATTCCGCTGCCATGCATGACGATGAAAGTAATGAGGTTTCTCCAGTTTACAGTACGAAGGATGAACCATGGCTCCTGCCAGGGTCAACATTGAAGGCTGGCGAGAGGGCACCAGCCGATTCTTCTGAAGGTCAAAGGGGTTGCCTACAACGAGGCCGATCCGACCCAGGACTTCTTCGTCGCTCTTAAAGTCTACAGTAATTAATTTCATTGTTTTGTCCTTGAGGAAGTTCTTAAAATCCTAGCACTCAACATCGGCATGGCATATGTCCTAGACCAAGCAAACGTTATGTACGCAAACCTGGATCACGGCGGGCTTCTTCTTCTCTTCATCCTTTAGATCCTTCTCTCGTCCCAGGACTGTGGTGTACTCAACATCTAGCGCAGCGACCCACTCATCATCTGAGTTTTCGAACATGCGTCCGAAGCGAGAAAGGCATCCTTTCACCGTCGTAGAAGAACGGGTGTAGATGACGTCGAACTCATCGCCGGTGGTGGTTCTAACCTTGTACTCACCGTCGATCGTGGATATTTGGGACACCATGTATTTGGGAGGAGGGTTAGGATTAGTGGAACTGCCGTAATGTGAATGGACGGGACGACTAGGAGCGAACCGCCGTAGTATTGAAGGACGTGCGGGGGCGAGTAGGAGCGAACTACCAGCGTGCAAATGACAGGGTAGTGGCTTTCCATTCTCCCATGATACGGGCTTCCTAGAGCCCTTGGATCTGAGATCGAACGGTTGCATGGCGTGATTCTAGACCTATGGGTGAATATCCTATCCTGGAGGGTTATTCTGCAAATTTTCAGCAACTTAGCATGCGACCGTTTGATCTCAGATCCAAGGGCTACCAACAGCCCGTATCGTGGTCGCGCCTACCACGACCGTCGCGTTGCTCGTGCAGTCGCGCCCTGGGAGATTTAACACGGTGCATTAGGCCAGCTGATGTTGGCATGTCATACATAGTCATCACTTAGTCACTCATACTACAACAAGGTTTTGGCTATAAGGTTGGCTATAAGTGTATTTATTTTTTTACTTCTCTCTATCTCTTTCTTCGTACTCCCTCCGTCCCATAATATAAGAACGTTTTTTTACACTAGTGTAGTGCCAAAAACGTTCTTATATTATGGGACACAGGGAGTACTAGTATTTATTGCATTTGCCAAGGAGTGACCTCTTCCAATGAAATGGTGTTGCTAAGTTTGCTTCATTTAATTGGCTATAGACTCAAAATTGTCTTTTCACCTAGGTACACGCGCATAGCACCGTTTCTTCCTTGGGTCACCAAACTAGTCTCTCTCTTCTTGATTAACTTGCCACATCAGACTTTATGCCTATGTGGCAAGCTTAAGCACCTGTAGGAGCGAGTAAAAGTAAGTATAATAGTGCGCTTTACATGGCATTTTTGCATATGTCGAGGAAAGAGAGGCAGGGAAAAAGTGGAGAAGTGGGCTCTCATGCAAGAGCCAGCCTCTACTACATGGTGGAGCATTGGGAGAGGCACCTGTATGGAGGTGGTCAGGAATCAGGAGACTCACGCCGGTCGTAGCGCCACAGTTAAAATGATAATGGCAAGTCAAATCACGGGGCCCCACCTGTCCAGCAGTAACTCGCTGTCAAATCACACAGCTCTATGTTTGCAACAGCCTACTCCCTCGTCTTCTCGCGTCTCTGTCGAACCGACTAGGAAGAACTGCACCGCCTACCGCGCAGGAAAAGCCCCGCCCTCGACTTTTAAATACTCCCTCCTTTCCGGTTTATAGGGCTTAATTCAAAAATCTCACCAACCAAGGTAGATGGTTAGTGGTGGAATATTTTTTGTAGTTTGCAAAAGCACATAATTAATGCTCTTGTTTTCCTCAAAAAAATATGTTTATCAATGCAATAATTGCAATGCATGCATGCATAAAGTACATGCATTGGTCAATTTTCTCTTAATACTTGCATGCAATGATTTAATGCACCTTAGAATCTGAACATGTGATGGGAAACAACCAAATTGAGCCATATAAAATGGAAAAACTAAAATTCTGAGATAAGCCCTATAAACCGGAAAGGAGGGAGCAAAACTACATCCTCTTAAGAATCCAATGGTATACTTTTTGTGACATAGTAACTCATATTTAGTTAGTCAAATGGATGACCTAGAACTACGTGCAGGCCCTATAAAGCGAGACGCCTAAAAATAAAAAAACCGAGACGGAGAGGGTGGTTCAGCACGTATCTTTTTAGATCAGTATAGTCGGGATTCACCAACGAGCAAAACCAAGTGGTAGGCTGCTCCTGTCGTGTTGGCGTAGCAACTCAAGAAGGGTCAGTCCGCACACGAAATGGCGACACACTTAACAGGACCCATTTGGCCGATATGTTGCTCATCCACCGTCTTGTTCCACGTGCGATGCACCAAATTACAGTTCGGAGCCGCGGTTGGAATTGAAGGCACCCCGGTCGTAGTGCCGCAGTAGTAGAAAACGAGCGATGAGAGGTCAAATCACAAAGCCCCACCTTTCCCGCATTAAGCTGGACGGACGAAGCAACCATCATTTCACTCTTGGGCGCAAGAGCAAAAAGAAAAGAGAAAACGATGATGCGTGCGGCAGCTACCTAGGGCACCCTAGGGTAGGGGTCTCCACTACAGATCCTTTTTTTGAAAGCGCCGCCACTACAAATCGGCTTCTCCCTCGTCCTCTTGAAGAAAACCGATGATGAGTGCGGCGGTATGGTTTGTAGGAGTACTACGGCGTGCGGGGCCACGTCATAGTAAACGGGTTCGAGTTGACGCCTTAAATATGTGTGGGCCCCTTGGTTTTACGGGAACGAGGCAGCATTTTGGGTTCGAGGACCAGTGGAGATATAATGCGTACAAAAATTGTTGGCGTGGGTTCGACCGAAGGCAATGATGCATGGGCCCTGCATTTTGATATACCCGGGCCGCATGAAATTTGCTACTCTACTCAAAACTAGTAAGGTACACATGTATTGAGCATGAGATTTTGAAACCAAATTATGAATAAATACACACTATAGAATGTAAAGCTTTGAGTCATATATGTATGATGTAGATGTTCGTTTAGTTCTTATAGTTCATCTCATTCAAAATCAATTAGTTTTATAAAAATGTTAAGATTCATGGGGTTGTGCATTGTAAATCATAAAGTAAAAAACAAATAATGGCAATTCATTTATAAAAAAATAATCAATTATGATCTGAGAAGATTCTAGAACAAAGGAGAAGTGCTTGTGTTTTGAGGTTTGTGCATTATGCTTAAGTTCAACCATGGAGTCTTGAAATTGTACATGTGGCAAATCTGGTGGAATGTTGATGATATCCAACGGCCGAGAGTGCTCGGATTTGCCTATCTACGCCTTTGTCGGGTTAGCTTCATCCAGCGACCATCTTTCAAAGTTATTGGCACACTATATAGTTCTTGTGCCATAGTTGCATGTTTTGGAAAAAAGCTACTAGTGGGTGGTACTATCTATTTAGGAATAGAAGATGTATACATGGAAATTGTAGGGAAAGAGATGACATGGAGCATCTCAATTCCACGGATTGGAAAAGAGATGCCATTTGGTTCACATCATAGGAACTTTTCTATTGAATCTAGAGATGACATGTATCTCAATTCCTACGAGGAGGGATTAGAAAAGAGATGTAATTTGGTTCATATAATAGGAATTTTTCTATTAAATATACGCTAATGTTTATTTTCCTTTGAAATTAAGGGAGCATAGGAATCCATTCATTTGAACCAAGTGGCTCTAGTGTAATGCCCTCGATGCGGCTATATCTCCCACGTGTCGAAGCACGACTTAGAGGCATAACCGCATTGAAAGCAATGCTGCAAGTGAGGTAATCTTCACACAACTCATGTAATACATAAGGGAAAGAGATACATAGTTGGCTTACAATCGCCACTTCACACAATACATGAGTAAAGCATTACATCATACAGATCCAATCAAGGTCCGACTACGGAACCAAAATAAAAGAAGACTACCCCAAATGCTACACGGATCCCCGATCGTCCCAACTGGCTCCACTCTTGATCAACTGAAATGAAACAACACAATGAACAAGATCTTCATCGAGCTCCTCCTTGAGCCGGGTGCGTCACCCGACGGTTTCATCGGCACTGCAAACTGGTTTTGGAAGTATCTGTGAGTCAGGGGACTCAGCAATCTCACACCAGCGAGAACAAGACTATTTAAGCTTATGGGTAGGAGAAGGTAGTGAGGTGGAGCTGCAGCAAGCGACTAGCATATCGGTGTCTAACATATGCAAATGAGGCGAGAAGAGAAGGCAAAAGCGCGGTCGAACAACTATGATCAAGAAGTGATCCTAGAACAACCTCGTCAAGCATAACTCCAACACCGTGTTCACTTCCGGACTCCGCGAGAAGAGACCATCACAGTTACACACACGGTTGATGTATTTTAAATAAGATCAACTTTGGGTTTTCTACAACGGACATTAACAAATTCCCATCTGCCTCATAACGCGGGCACGGCCAAAGATAATACCTGCGGGGTGTCCCAACTTAGCCCATTATAAGCTCTCATGGTCAATGAAGGATATTCCTTCTACCGGGAAGACCCGATCAGTCTCGGAATCCCGGACTACAAGACATTTCGACAGCAATAAAACAAGACCAGCATAGCCGCCCGAATGTGCCGACAAATCCCGATAGGAGCTGCACATATCTCGTTCTCAGGGCACACCGGATGAGCAGTACGTACGGCAACCGACGATACCCCAAGTTGCCTTGGGGCGGCACCGCAAGTGGCACTAATTTGGACCAGCACTCGGAGGAGCACTGGCCCGGGGGTTAAAATAAAGATGACCCTTGAGTCTGCAAAACCCAAGGGAAAAAGGCTTAGGTGGCAAATGGTAAAACCAAAGTTGGGCCTTGCTGGACGAGTCTTATTCAAAGCGAACTGTCAAGGGGGTCCCATAAATCACCCAACCGCGTTAGGGACGCAAAATCCGGGAACATAATACCGATATGACGGAAACTAGGGCGGCAAGAGTGGAACAAAACACCAGGCATAAGGCCGAGCCTTCCACTCTTTACCAAGTATATAGATGCATTAATTAAATAAGATATATTGTGATATCCCAACAAGTAAACATGTTCCAACAAGGAACAACATCTCCATGTTCCAACAAGGAACAAACTTCATCTTCACCTGCAACTAACAATGCTATAAGAGGGGCTGAGCAAAGCGGTAACATAGCCAAACAACGGTTTGCTAGGAAAGGATGGTTAGAGGCTTGACATGGCAATATGGGTTGCATGATATAGCAAGTGGTAGGTATCGCAGCATAGGCATAGAAAAAGAGCGAGCATCTAGCAAGCAAAGTTATAAGTGATTTCGAGTGTATGGTCATCTTGCCTGAAATCCCGCAAGGAGGAAGAACGAGTCCATGAAGAAGACAAACGGACGAAGTCGAACGAATCCTCACAACTCCGGAAGGAAACCGAAGCTAACGAGAGAAGCAACCCGGAAAGAAACAAACAACATAGTAAACACACAAGCATAAACATGGCATGATGCACAACCAAGTATGATGCATGTCCGGTTTAATGATTCATGGCATGGCAATATGCACAACCAAAACTACAAGTTAAATGGAGCCCAATATGCAACGAGTTGCATATTGACGAAACACCACATCAATTATTTAGTTCTCTCTCGGTTATGTACCCAACAATATTAAATGTTATTAAACATGGCAAGGGGTGAAGCAAATGAAAACTAACTATTTAGGCAAGTTTAAATGAGGCCGGAAACAACAAACGATAATTCCGGAAAATCCTCATGTGCATATATTAGGTTTGGTACTGTTCTGTCCTAAACACAATTTTTAGAGTTATTAAACATGCAAAGTAATGGCACCATGTTAAACTAGGCATTTTTCTACCCCATTTACATATATAATTTATTTAAATCAGGGCTACGGTTATTTAGTTATGAAATAAATCATTTTAGCATGGCATTTAAGCAAATTAATGCAAACAACAATTATAAACATTTCAATGTTGTTATCATGATGCGGATGACATGTACAAGTTTTATGCAATTTTATGAAAATGTTGACAGGAGCATGTTATGAAGCATTTGGTCACCATGGCGGAACAAAATGGGTGCCACGGCAACGAATCCGAAAATGATGCCATGGCAACATATCGGTTCCGGTAACTTGATTGAGATACCGATGCAAACGAGAAGTGTGCAGATGTGCGCAACATGCTAGAGATGATGGGGTGCTCCCGACTACCGGGTTCCCACGGGTTAGTGGCATGGCAAATGAGGAGGAACGTGCAAGGATCAATTCGGACATGGTGCAAACACGGACATCTCATACATCACTCATGCATTCGTCCACGGGTCATTGTCTCGTGGTTATACCTTGAAGCGTTCAAAGCGGGATGGTTCAGGTTCGTGCAATGTAGAGGAAGTAGAGCGTTCATGGGTCATCGTGGGAAGTAGTCGCACTTTTCATGGCTTGGCGACGGTAGTTGTACACGTTTGAAGACGATCGAGTCATCGTAGAGGAACTTGGCGGTCCATGGGGTCGACGGTAGTGGAACTTGCGATCGCCGTGTGTAGTCGTACTCGGTGTCCTCGGGGCATCGGCTGTAGTCGAAGTACATGGCGTGCATCCATGTTGACCAACGATGTCAGGAGGCAGCAAGGCATGGCCGACTTGGTGTGCAACCAAAGGTGGACTCGAGGCGTCAGGTTGACTTGGCCACGACAAAGGCAGCAAGGCCAGCGGGCAGCCAGCTCGTCTTGGAGGAGCCCTATCGGACGAGCAGCTCGCGAGGACATCGGCGGCTCGCGAGGCACCCACACAGCAGCAGGCGAGGCATGAAAAACCGGCAAGCACGGCAACCATGAAGGAGGCGCGCGTGGTCGTGGTGGCTCGGCGAAGGCCACGAAGGAAGCGACGGGATGCAGACTAAGGCAGGAGGCGGCGGAGACATAGCCATCGATCGCGACCGTTTGGAGGTGGGCGCCACGTAGCTGCGGCTGCTGCCAACCAAGCTCGGGCCTCCATGCCGTCGGCGCAGCACAGGAGATGGAAGGATGGATGGCGCGACGGAGGGCAGCAGTCCGGCTGACAGAGGCGCAGCAGGAAAAAGGGCAGGAGCACGGGCGAGGAGGAAGACAGAGATGGCGCGAGCAGCGATCTGCAGTGGTCGCCATGAAGCGAGACAAAGGCGGCAGAGCGCCATGGCTTGGGTGGTGCGTGGCATGGAAGCAGAGGAATAGTGCGAGGAAGGTCCATGGCGAGGGACACCGCCGACGGAGGCGGGCGGCGGAGGGCATTCACAGGCACGAGGGCTCGGTGGCGCTTCATTGCCGATCGGGACGAAGAAGGAGGTCGAGCGGGTGATGGGATCGGGCGCGATGCGGGTGTGGCGGCGGGCACGGGAACGAGAGGGAGAGATGGGGAGGGGGGCTCGGGGCTAGGGTTATAGGTTTAGGTGGGCTGGATGGGCATGACGCAAATGGGTCGGCCTGGCTGCAGGTTGCGGCCCAGGAGGCATGGCTGGGCTCTCTCTCCCTCATATTCTTTAGCAGAAAAGAATTATAGAGAGACAAAAAGAAAGAGAGGGTTAGGGAAAGAATTTGCGCATGCGGACAATTTTCCCGGATTCACAAAAATGTGCTCGATCTAGGAAAATAAAAGAGGCATGATTGAAAGATTAAATTCAAACTCATTTGATTTAAATTCAAATGATTTGAATAGGAAGTGAGGTTTGGGAAGGTCCAAAAATGTTCAAATTTTTGATGGAGCTCCGGAAAATTATGAAAGAAAAATGGCAAGGGGTGAAGACCAAACTTGAAGTAGAAAAGGAACGAAATTATTTTGCAAGTGTGTTATGGTTAATTCCAAATAAATGGAATAATTTTATTATAGCTCCCTAATAAATATTGAGAGGCTTTAATATGTTATAAAGAGAAATCACAAGTGAATTCCCTCGATTTAAATAGATCGAAGATCCATACCATTTATTTAGTTGAGGTTTTAAAAATTAAATGACATGCTGGCATGATGACATGATGCAATGCAAAAATAAAAGAGCAAGCACAAAAGAAACACACGGCGAAACCCGGAATATATGGAAGTCTTCTGAAGCATCGGTCTCGGGGCGTCACAACACTCCACCACTACAAGAGGATCTCGTCCCGAGATCTAGGATGGCACCGGAGGGAAAAGAAAGAGGAAGAGAAGAGGTAAAACAAAGTTTCTTCTTTGACAAACGAGTGAAACCACGAAACTTGAGAGATTGAAAAATTGAAAGAAGAATACAATGGAGATGAACGAGATTGTGAACACTTTGTTAGCAGAGAAGAACAAAGAACATGATGAGAACCAAGAGCTTAGGGGACAAGATAGATTTTGAAGCCACTCCGGTTAAAACAAGATAGAGAAGGAGTAAGAATGATATAATTTGGGCAGCACTCCGACTGAAAATGGAAGGAAAAACTTGATAAGATGAAAAGAACTTGAAGAGATGACACAACGCTCCGGTTAAATGGATAAGCATGAAAAGAACATGGTCTTGACAAAACGAGACGATGGGTTGAAGAGAGCAACATCACAATGCCTCCGAAAGAATGAATAGAAGATAGATCATTGGAATAAAGGAATGGAGAATAAAATGACAACTTCTACCACAAATGAGTTTGGAAAGCACCCTTAAAAAGAAGGATAGAACGGAGTTGTTGAAAAATCAACAATGAAAAGAATAAACTTGTAGTGGTCTTATGGAAACAACTCAAAACTTACAGGTGAATACATGCCACTACGAAAAACAATTGATTGCTTGAGAGCAACACGGAGATGAAAACTTGATTCGTCGAGAGAATAGGAGAAAACTTGGATCATTGATAAGCACCACAATTGGCAACATTCCTTAGGGAAAGCTTTAGGTGAAATCTAAACCAAGATGACTCCAATGAAGAGATTGATGGATTTAAATATCTCATTCTTGACAACAAGTGAATCATGAAACATGAATGAAACTGTCAAAATGACATAACACCACCTCAAAAGATATTGTAGAAAGAATTGCACTTCGGGATGCACGATGAAGAATGCTTGAACTCCTCAAAACAAAACATGTGTTGAGCACCATGTTTAATTTTTGAGTATAGCTTGGCGGATCTTAACTTCGAGAAAAATCTTGAAGAACAATTGAAGAATGAAAAGAATCCTTGACGAACCACCATGTAGAGCCTCCATGAAGAACTCCGGTAATAAAAAGGATGATAAAAAGGAAGAGAAGTTGAAAACACAAGGTGAAGCCTTGCAGTGATAAGATGAAGCTTTGAAATGATATTACCGAGAAAACTTTGAACTCCGGAAAGAAAAGATGAAGCATCTCGGACCGAGAATGTGATAAGATGAACAAACTCCGGAAAGAAGAGATGAACAACTTAGAACTGAGAAATTGATACCATTACGAACTCCGGAAGAATGAATCAATCACTTGGATGAAACAAGAACAAGAATTATGTTATGCGTATCCTTCACCAATTTAAATTGATGACAAGCAACGGATTAGGCATACTACTTATTCTCGTTGAAAAAGGATTGAAGAGAGATATTGCTCAACTTGGGAAGGTCTTCAACGATCCGCCGGTAGGATTGGAAAGAACGAATGAATCTATATGATAACGAAGGAAGAGAACTCTTGAACGAACCACCGTAAGAATTGAGAATGAACGTAGCAAAGGCGCAATTCACCGAGAATAATTAGAAAACGAATAAAGATACTTGACAGAATTTAGCTACATGAGAACGAAGAGATCATGAACTGATTAGAGAATACTTGAACGATTCACCGGTAAGATTTGGAGAACGAGAGCTGAAAGATGGAATGAATAATTCTGAGATGATGGGCTGAGAAGAATCAAACTGAAAAGACTCCTGAATTGCTCCGGATGGGTGCAAATAATTCTCACAATCGAAAATAATTATGAGAGGATGGCATCAAGCTAGAACCATGAATCTTGAAGAGAATGGAGCAAGATTAAAGAGAAACTCTTCTTCGGCCTTCAAAATTCGAGAATGACGACGAGAAACACCACCATGAATTGTTGAGGCACTCCAGGATGAAAATTAGAAAGGTTGAACCAACGATGAAAAGAATTTGAAAGATCTTGGAGAAAAGCATTTGACTGATGATAAATCATTCTTACGTCAAACTTTGCAAAGAATTTGAGAATAACTCCGGAAAATTAGAATAGTCAGGTAAGATCCTGGGAAAAGACCTGTGGGTTAGGGACCACTCAAAAGAAACACCGTTGAACGATTGCTTGAAAGGGAGGTTGCACCGGTTGAATTAAATGGCTCAAAAGGGATAACAACTTCGAGAAATCTTGCACGGATTAGGAATGAAAACACGAATCTTCTGAGATAATCTTTAGCACTCCGAAAACAAATGAATAACAAGAAGTGAAAAATTAAGAGGTGCACCGGCATGAGAAAACATTTGAAACGAGGAAGGGAATATGATCAACACCGAAAAATTGACTTAAGTCCACCGGAGAAGAAAAGAACGAAGAATAATAAACTCGAAGCTTCCTTTAGCATCTTCATGAGAATCACCGAATAAGAGCATTAAAGGAAAAGAATGAAGGAACTTCACTCAATAAAATGGATACTTGATTAAGAAATCTGAGTCCTTGAAGAAAAGGGTGGGAGGGCGGGAAAACAAAGGCAACTTAGGTCGGATGAAACGAACACCGTTGAGAAAAAGCTTAGAATTGATCTTTCGAATGTTGGAATGATCGGATTTAATTGGAGAGAAGCACACGGTTGGAAAGGATTGAAAAGACAACCTTGATGAAGAAGAAGGATTAGCATCCACATAGAAATATGAGAACACCGTTTAGAATAAGGTATGGATTCAACATTTGACTTCGAAGCAACTCGAATACCACAAATAAAACAAAACAAAGGATTTGGCTTGCGGAATAAGCCGGAAACAAACATATGATAGATCCCTTATCGTATCATGTGTGTGTTGGAAAGATATCCTACGAGATACTTGAATTCCCACTTATAAACTCCGAAACTTTCTGGTTATGCAATCAGGTGTTGGGGATCTGAGGGACACAAAATATATCACCCAAACTAACAATACCTAGATCCATTTGTATCCATCCTTCAACACATAACCAAGAAACCTTCGAAATCGTTTACCTCGACCTTGAAAAGCATCCGTTATAATGAGTCATGGCAATACTCTCGAGCTCGCCCGATCTTGGGTTATCGAGGTTATCTCACCAACAACTGTACAAAAGAGATTTTCGATGTCGGCAAAGCTCGGTATTCGAACTGCAACGATAAAATTGTGACGACAACACCTCGGAGCTCAACTCCCCGGGACACTGCCACAACCCCTAAATGTCAGGAGGCACCAAGAACAATGTTCTCGTCACAAAACCATCGGAACGATTCCAAGATACCCACGTGATCCTAATTTTTTTTTAATGAAATTTGAGGAGAGGAAAGTCAAAACTCTACGTCAGGATACCTCACCAGAGCGACGAAGGGACTGAGGAGTAAAAAGAATCCTACTCTCCGATATATATAATCCTAAGACTCAAAACATTTTTTTCTAGACTCAACAAAGTCAGCGATTCAATCAAGCAGGGGGCTCCTAAGTCGGGGATGGCTCTGATTACCAACTTGTAATGCCCTCGATGCGGCTATATCTCCCACGTGTCGAAGCACGACTTAGAGGCATAACCTCATTGAAAGCAATGTTGCAAGTGAGGTAATCTTCACACAACTCATGTAATACATAAGGGAAAGAGATACATAGTTGGCTTACAATCGCCACTTCACACAATACATGAGTAAAGCATTACATCATACAGATCCAATCAAGGTCCGACTACGGAACCAAAATAAAAGAAGACTACCCGAAATGCTACACAGATCCCCGATCGTCCCAACTGGGCTCCACTCTGATCAACTGAAACAAAACAACACAGTGAACAAGATCTTCATCGAGCTCCTCCTTGAGCTCAAAAAATCACCTGCGGTTTCATCGGCACCTGCAAACTGGTTTTGGAAGTATCTGTGAGTCACGGGGACTCAACAATCTCACACCATGAGATCAAGACTATTTAAGCTTATGGGTAGGAGAAGGTAGTGAGGTGGAGCTGCAGGAAGCGACTAGCATATCTGGTGTCTAACATACGCAAATGAGAGCGAGAAGAGAAGGCAAAAGCACGGTCGAACAACTATGATCAAGAAGTGATCCTAGAACAACCACGTCAAGCATAACTCCAACACCGTGTTCACTTCCGGACTCCACCGAGAAGAGACCATCACGGTTACACACTTGATTGATGTATTTTAAATAAGATCAACCGGGTTTTCTACAACCGGACATTAACAAATTCCCATCTGCCTCATAACCATGGGCACGGCTTTGAAAGATAATACCTGCAGGGTGTCCCAACTTAGCCCATTATAAGCTCTCACGGTCAACGAAGGATATTCCTTCTGGGAAGACCCGATCGATCTCGGAATCCCGGACTACAAGACATTTCGACAGACAATAAAACAAGACCAGCAAAGCCGCCCGAATGTGCCGACAAATCCCGATAGGAGCTGCACATATCTCGTTCTCGGGCACACCGGATGAGCGATACGTCACGACAACCGACGATACCCCAAGTTGCCTTGGGGCGGCACATAAGTGGCTCTAATTTGGACCAGCACTCGGAGGAGCATTGGCCCGGGGTTAAAATAAAGATGACCCTTGAGTCTGCAGAACCCAAGGAAAAAAGGCTTAGGTGGCAAATGGTAAAACCAAAGTTGGGCCTTCTTTGGACGAGTCTTATTCAAAGCGAACTGTCAAGGGGTCCCATAAATCACCCAACCGCGTTAGGGACGCAAAATCCGGGAACATAATACCGATATGACGGAAACTAGGGCGACAAGAGTGGAACAAAACACCAGGCATAAGGCCGAGCCTTCCACCCTTTACCAAGTATATAGATGCATTAATTAAATAAGATATATTGTGATATCCCAACAAGTAAACATGTTCCAACAAGGAACAACATCTCCATGTTCAACAAGGAACAAACTTCATCTTCACCGCAACTAACAACGCTATAAGAGGGCTGAGCAAAGCGGTAACATAGCCAAACAACGGTTTGCTAGGAAAGGATGGTTAGAGGCTTGACATGGCAATATGGGTTGCATGATATAGCAAGTGGTAGGTATCGCAGCATAGGCATAGCAAAAGAGCGAGCATTTAGCAAGCAAAGATAGAAGTGATTTCGAGGGTATGGTCATCTTGCGAAATCCGCAAGGAAGAAGAACGAGTCCATGAAGAAGACAAGCGGACGAAGTCGAGCGAATCCTCACAACTCCGAAGGAAACGAAGCTAACGAGAGAAGCAACCGGAAAGAAACAAACAACATAGTAAACACACAAGCATAAACATGGCATGATGCACAACCAAGTATGATGCATGTCGGTTTAATGATTCATGGCATGGCAATATGCACAACCAAAACTACAAGTTAAATGGAGCCCAATATGCAACGAGTTGCATATTGACGAAACACCACATCAATTATTTAGTTCTCTCTCGGTTATGTACCCAACAATATTAAATGTTATTAAACATGGCAAGGGGTGAAGCAAATGAAAACTAACTATTTAGGCAAGTTTAAATGAGGCCGGAAACAACAAACGATAATTCCGGAAAATCCTCATGTGCATATATTAGGTTTGGTACTGTTCTGTCCTAAACACAATTTTTAGAGTTATTAAACATGAAAAGTAATGGCACCATGTTAAACTAGGCATTTTTCTACCCCATTTACATATATAATTTATTTAAATCAGGGCTACGGTTATTTAGTTATGAAATAAATCATTTTAGCATGGCATTTAAGCAAATTAATGCAAACTACAATTATAAACATTTAAATGTTGTTATCATGATGCGGATGACATGTACAAGTTTTATGCAATTTTATGAAAATGTTGACAGGAGCATGTTATGAAGCATTTGGTCACCATGGCGGAACAAAATGGGTGCCACGGCAACGAATCCGAAAATGATGCCATGGCAACATATCGGTTCCGGTAACTTGATTGAGATACCGACGCAAACGAGAAGTGTGCAGATGTGCGCAACATGCTAGAGATGATGGGGTGCTCCCGACTACCGGGTTCCCACGGGTTAGTGGCATGGCAAATGAGGAGGAACGTGCAAGGATCAATTCGGACATGGTGCAAACACGGACATCTCATACATCACTCATGCATTCGTCCACGGGTCATTGTCTCAGCGGTTATACCTTCGAAGCGTTCAAACGGGACGGTTCAGGTTCGGTGCAATGTAGAGGAAGTAGACGTTCATGGGTCATCGTGGGAAGTAGTCGCTTTTCATGGCTTGGCGACGGTAGCTGTACACGTTTGAAGACGATCGAGTCATCTGTAGAGGAACTTGGCGGTCCATGGGGTCGACGGTAGTGGAACAGCGATCGCTTGTGTAGTCGTACTCGGTGTCCTCGGGGCATCGGCTGTAGTAGAAGTACATGGCGTGCATCCATGTTGACCAACGGTGTACAGGAGGCAGCAAGGCATGGCCGACTTGGTGTGCAACCAAAGATGGACTCCGGCGTGCAGGTTGACTTGGCCACGACAAAGGCAGCAAAGGCCAGCGGGCAGCCAGCTTGTCTTGGAGGGAGCCCTATCGGACAGAGCAGCTCGCGAGGACATCGGCGGCTCGCGAGGCACCCACAGCAGCAGGACGAGGCATGAAAAACCGACAGCACGGCAACCATGAAGGAGGCGCACGTGGTCGTGGTGGCTCGGGCCGAAGGCCACGAAGGAGCGACGGGATGCAGACCGGGCGAGGCGGCGGAGACATGGCCATCGGCGCGCGACCGTTTGGAGGTGGGCGCCACGTAGCTGCGGCTGCTGCCAGCAAGCTCGGGCCTCCATGCCGCCGAGGCGCGGCATGAGGAGATGGAAGGATGGATGGGCGCGACGGAGGGCAGCAGTCCGCGACGGAGCGAGGCGCAGCAGGGAAAAAGGGGCAGGAGCACCGGGCGAGGAGGAAGACAGAGATGGCGCGGAGCAGCGACCTGCAGGTGGTCGCCATGAAGCGAGACAAGGCGGCAGAGCGCCATGGCTTAGGTGGTCGCGGCATGGAAGCAGAGGAGGAACAGTCGAGGAAGGTCCCATGGCGAGGGACACCCGCGAGCGGAGGCGGGCGGCGGAGGGCATTCACGGGCACGAGGGCTCGGTGATGCTTCATTGCCGATCGGGACGAAGAAGGAGGTCGGCGGGTGATGGGATCAGGCGCGATGCGGGTGTGTGGCGCGGCACGGGAACGAGAGGGAGAGATGGGGAGGGGCTCGGGGCTAGGGTTATAGGTTTAGGTGGGCTGGATGGGCATGACAAATGGGTCGGCTGGCTGCGAGTTGCTTGCCCAGGAGGCATGGCTGGGCTCTCTCTCCCTCATATTCTTTAGCAGAAAAGAATTATAGAGAGACAAAAAGAAAGAGAGGGTTAGGGAAAGAATTTGCGCATGCGGACAATTTTCCCGGATTCACAAAAATGTGCTCGATCGAGGAAAATAAAAGAGGCATGACTGAAAGATTAAATTCAAACTCATTTGATTTAAATTCAAATGATTTGAATAGGAAGTGAGGTTTGGGAAGGTCCAAAAATGTTCGGATTTTTGATGGAGCTCCGGAAAATTATGAAAGAAAAATGGCAAGGGGTGAAGACCAAACTTGAAGTAGAAAAGGAATGAAATTATTTTGCAAGTGTGTTATCGTTAATTCCAAATAAATGGAATAATTTTATTATAGCTCCCTAATAAATATTGAGAGGCTTTAATATGTTATAAAGAGAAATCACAAGTGAATTCCCTCGATTTAAATAGATCGAAGATCCATACCATTTATTTAGTTGAGGTTTTAAAAATTAAATGACATGCTGGCATGATGACATGATGCAATGCAAAAATAAAAGAGCAAGCACAAAAGAAACACACGGCGAAACCCGCAATATATGGAAGTCTTCTGAAGCATCGGTCTCGGGGCGTCACATCTAGAGATATAGAAATGATATCATGTTTATTTCCTTTGAAATGTGGAGTATATGAATCTATTCCTTTGAACCAATTGGCTCTAAAGGAGAAAAATCCTATAAAAATCATATCATATAGAGTTCCTATGATATATCTCGACACTAAAGGATGCTTGAAATTGCTGCGGTTGATACGATGGTCTTTCTTTGTAGACTCCTCACCCATCTTTATAGTTAGCTCTTGAAGATGAATGAAATGATATATACATGGTATTCTACATGTGCAATTTGGTACACGAAAACTCGGTAAAAGTATGCGAGGTTCAAATTTTCAATAAAGCAATATGAACTGCATTTTGGAACCGAGGGAGCATACGGCAGTTGCTAACACTCGCGTGGAAGATTTATGTGTAGGAGGAGTGGCTGTTCTGTTAAATGACATGGCAAAACTGACACTGTCGGATGCCGATCTAACGGTTCTTACGGCGTTCGTCAGGAAAAGGCTTGTGGCGAACATTTGTCGGATAATGATTTACGGACACATGCATTGCATTGATACGTGCCCCCCTCTCTCTCATGCACACACACCCTCACGAGTCACGACTCTTCCAAGTCCTCTCGTAGACTCGCACGTCGCACCCACCGTCTATCTACAGGTAGACGTCACGCACATATGTGCTCTTCACACCCTGCCCTCAGAACTTCTAAAAAACAAAAGACAGCGCACACATTTTATTTTAGCTCAGACATCACACACTTATACTATTACTCTTGCGGCGAACGTTCTTTGGGCATAGTATATTGTACTCTCACGAAGAGTAGCGGTGCACGCACGCACTAGTTCTCTCACACCCACTCGCGGGTACACGTAGGAGCACATTTTTTGAAGTTGGTACAACAAAATCACTCCACTATATATAAAAGCAGGAGCCTTAGCGCTTGCTTTACTAGGGTTCCTCTCGTTCACTCTCTCATGCTCTCCAGATCTAAGCAACACATAGGTGGCCACACTCTCTCTCAGCTCACGGCTGGTCACAAATCCGGCCGGACAACCTCGACCGGGGTAGGGGTGTAGGTGCATCGTTCACGCTGTCGTCGGCGGCGAGGGAGGAGACCAACGGCTGCCCGCGCGTCCCGATCGGCAGCCGTGCCTTTCTCTCCGAGAGAGCACCGGCTCGGGAGGGCCTCCGACCCCTTGTTCCTCCCTGTGGTACTGTGGCCAGGATGGGGCCTCTCGACCCTGTCTTTGCCACATGCCGACGACCCTCAGGTATATATTCCTTCGAAACCTGCCTTGCTCTACTATCCCAGCTCCCTTCGTGTGGATCCTTTTCTACTTCCGTCCGCTGTTCCAAAGCCACCTAGACTTCTACTATTATTAGAAGTAAAGCTAGTTCATACAGTCGACTCAAAGCGTTGGTTCAAATAGGGAAGAAAGTGGGAAAGCTGTAGCATGAATCTAGGACTTGGTTCTAAGAGGAAACGGGGGAAAGTAGTAATATCTATCACTGTTTAAATAACTGCATTTCATATTTGCGCAAGCAGGGATGTCTGTCTCCATATCGTTTCGGGATGTCTATCTCCGTATCGTTTCTATCCGCGCAATCAAAAGCACACACTTCAGTTTTAGTACAACAGCGCAAAATGAGATGGCTATCCCTCATTGCCGTCGTCTAACCTCCCGTCTTCAAGGTATCCTTACATTGGTAGTAACTAAGGTAGAATGACCAACGCAATCTAAAAGAAGCTGATTCGTACATTTTACTTCCTAATTGCAGTGCAGGGACGAGCGAAAACAACTGCATCCTAGTCCGGAATGCACTTTCTTCTAGTTCATCCATGGACCGAGGACTAGCTGGCACGGCTGCACAGCGGTTTTTTGGACAGGTGCGCGGACAAGAGGCATTGTGGTCTGCTTATTTCTGCAAATAGCGGTGCTTAAATTTAGTGGAATGCACAAGCATTTCAGCCGACACCACAATTATAATTGGTTATTCTGGAATGAGAGAACCTAACCCTGAATGGTGGCAACAAGAAAAAACCAGAGTGAACTCCAGGAAATTTAAGCCTGCCGGGAGGCCCTTTGCTCAGAGAAGCCTTGCTTGTTTTTTCCTGATTTGTAAACCTTCTCACAACTTTGTCTTTTCCTATGAACTAGTATATGTTTGTTATGTTCTATGAATCATTGAGATGTATAAAATTGCTTAACTGATGCTTTTCAAGTTTTTTATGAAGACGAGTTTAATGTGAGTGTTCCACATGAGCGCTGGACTAGCGTGTGAATGTTTGGAATTTATTACATTGTGGCCTCAATTAACTGCATGAACCACTGTAACAAGATACATAGTTGCTTATATGTCAGACAGCAGATTGTTGATTGTTAGTTGGTCGATAGCCTAGTGTTGAAGCGAGCTGAGCCAATGTGCCGTGTTTGGCACAACTGCTTACAAGTGGGGTAGCACCAACAGTGTTTACAAGTAATTATGTATACGTCAATGCACGGTTGTCGAACGAGTGCTCTATTTCATCAAAACACACATTGCTCGTATGATAAACCGTGACAACTTATGTCTTACCATGCCATATTCATGAAAAAACTTGTGAGGACGCATCTGTTTCGGCAACAATTACGATGGTTCTCACATGATTCACGGGCACACAAAAGTAGCAGGAGTTCCCATAGACGGATTCAAACAGAGTAATAGCCCCTGAGGGGTCGATAACAGGCAAGGTTTGGATAATTAGACACAATCCAAACTACTATTAAACACTAGCTGGGGCAACTATTTCATGCCTCGATCTAATTTGGGCTGGACACAAGACGAACCTTGCCATGAACATCATCGAGGACGTCCCGCAGCAGCTTAATCCTGTGAACCTTCATGAAGACAACCTTGTGGCCTTGCCACTGATAAACTTGTTTGTGGAGGCATGCCACGTCATCTTCCTGCGTAAGCTTGACAAGAACAATATTCCTCACAAACGAAGGAGTAGCTTTGAACTTCTTGTGCTTCAATACACCCTGGACAACACGCCTGACAACAGTGAGGCTGGAATACAACTCTTCATTGGTATAACCGCAAATGGCTTCCAAGATCCAACAACCTAAGAACTCTGTTTTCCCGGTCGTATATTCAGGTCGTCCGCCTCATAGCGAGTGACATGTACAACCACACAATCCTTATGCGCATCGGGCTCTAATGAAGCAGAAACAAATCCTAAATTACTTTTCAAATTATAAGAAACACAAGTTATTTAAACCACTATGTATAGCATGGCACGAAGCTAATAAAATTTTGCATTATTAATCACCACATACTTCCTTTTCTAAAAAATCACCACATACTTAGATGAAAACCACAATCGAGATCGGCAAAGAAGGAGATCACCTTGGGCAGCTCAGCGGGGGGACACATCCTCGAAGGGGGAAAACTGCTCCTGCAGTGCCACGGGGGCTGCAACCTCAAATGGGGCATTGACCATCACAGTAGTGGCCGTGAGCGTATCTGGGGTGGCCTCGGTGGTTGCCTCCATCTTCTTGGAGCTCTCTGTCTCGTGGGGATCAGCCTCCCACATCTGCTCCAATATCGGCAGATCTTTGCCTGGTTCTCCTTGGTCCATCATGAAACTGACGAATACTGGGAGACCACTGAAAGGAAAACACAATCGCAATGACAATGAAAAAAAAGAGAGTGAGGATCTGTTACTGCTTTGCAAAAGTTTTTTTTCTCTGAACAAAAATATACCAACATCACGGATCCGCTTACCTTCCCTTCGTTCGGAGAGAAGAACAGTGGCAGATGTGAGTGTTGCCTTTCTTGAAGACGGTGAGGGAGTCGGGGATTCAGTGAAGAGTGAAATGATGGTTGCTTCGTCCGTCAAACTTAGACTGCGGGGAGGTGGGTTTTGTGATACGATGGCCCGTTAATGCCGCGCAACGACCGGGGTGACTCTCCGCCTGCATACTGCCTTCTAATTTGGTGGATGGCATTTGGGCCCGCGCGCTGCATGGCCCGCATGTCGATGAACAAAAGTATAACGGCATTCAGTAGAGGGAGACGTTTCAATGACCTAGGAGGAGCCAGAAGCAGTAGAGTGTCTCCACTGTACAAGTAGTAATTGTTTTTCTGGGTAGCTGTAGAGTGTCTCCACTATACTAGTAGTAATTGTTTCTCTGGGCCCAAGACAAAACAGCCCATCCACACTAGTAAATAGTAAAATCAATTCAAAAGCCCATATATTTACTGAATGAGAGGCGCTACCCACACCCAGACACCCCCCAAAAAAACACAGGTGCTCTTCTTCCTCCTCGCTCCCACCCACCTCACGTCAGCTCGCTCCACTCGTACCCCCAAATTCGTCACCTCACTCCTACAGAAAACCCCAGCTCCCCTTCTTCCTCACTCCTACAGAAACCCCCCAGCTCCCCTTCTTCTTCGGTTGCACTACAACTAGGCTCGTCATTCGTTACTCTGCTCAAATTCGTGAGCGCGACGCGACGCCCTCGAGGAAAATGGAGTCGGCTGACCCCAGCGCCAAGAAGATGAGGCTCCCGCCAGCAGCGACTGTTGTAGATCCCGCACCCGCAGCGCTGGGAGAAGCGGCGACCCGCCCCACCGGATCCTGGAACCAGTAGAATCTCGGGTGGACCGCATCAGCGATCTCCGGACGCCGTCCCTGGGGAGATCATCTCGCTTCTCCCACCAAGGATTGCTGCCACACCCAAGTCCTCTCAATTGGTGGCGCCCTCTATGGCGCCGTGCCCTTAATCTCGATCGTCGTCAGCTATCTCCCTTCAATGATTTTGAAATCCCCAGAGCCATCATCTCCTCCCACCAGGGCTCCGTTCAAAGCCTTTGCATCCCGTCATGCTACCTAAGCAAGCCTACCATGCCCTGCACGGTGGACGCCTGGCTGAAATCCCCTGAATACACAGAACTACAGCTGCTTGAGTTCTACTATTCCCCTGGAAATCACATACCACATACCGAACACCATGAACTTGTGCCCTCAGCACCGATGTCCATCTCGCGGTTTTCGTCCTCTCTCCACACCGCCACCTTTGCGTTGTGCTACCTACCAGACAATCTGGTACTAAACCTTTGACTCCCATTTCTCAAGAAACTTTCACTTGTGCGGGTTCGTATATCGGAGGCCTCATTGCACAGCAGCATCCACTCTAGTTGCCCTGCTATTTGGAGTGCTTGGTGCTTGTTTTCACTGATTAGAATCGGTTGTCTCCAAATAAAGTCGCCTAACCTTGTAAGAATTGGAATTTCTTTTGACGGAAGGCAGCTCATCATCCAAGATGCCCCTTCACTTCAAAGGTTGATCCTTGATTCTAGTTTTTTACTGTTGCAAATAACCGTCCTCTCTGCGCCTAAACTGGAGACCTTGGGTGTAATACATGATATTTGTGCTCATTTCAATATGGTGTTTGGCTCCACAGTTCTTCAGGTCCTTTATATTATCATCTACACTTGTAACCATAAGCTGCATTTTAAATTTCTATGCATAATTTATATATCATCTTGGAGTACACATTTGGTACTAATATTATGTTATATGCTCAATGAAGAGTTTCTCCATGGATGGCCTATCAATGGTGCTGGATTCTGTCAAGATCTTATATATCTAAATGAATAGTTGTAGGACCTTCAAGTATGTCTAGAGGGGGGGTGATTAGACTACTTCACCAATAAAAACTTAACCTTTTCCCAATTTTATAGTTTGGAAGATTTTAGCTATTTTAGGACACGTCAAGCAATCATCACACAATTCAAGCAAGCATGCAAAGAGTATATTGGCAGCGGAAATTAAAGCATGCAACTTGCAAGAAAGTAAGGGGAAGGGTTTAGAGGATTCAAACGCAATTGGAGACACGGATGTTTTTGTCGTGGTTCCGATAGGTGCTGCTATCGTACCTCCACGTTGGTGGTGACTTCAACCCACGAAGGGTAACGGTTGCGCGAGTCCACGGAGGGCTCCACCCACGAAGGGTCCACGAAGTAGCAACCTTGTCTATCCCACCATGGCCATCGCCCATGAAGGACTTGCCTCACTAGCGGTAGATCTTCACGAAGTAGGCGATCACCTTGCCCTTACAAACTCCTTGGTTCAACTCCACAATCTTGTCGGAGGCTCCCAAGTGACACCTAGCCAATCTAGGAGACACCACTCTACAAGAAGTAACAAATGGTGTGTTGATGATGAACTCCTTGCTCTTGTGCTTCAAATGATGGTCTCCCCAACACTCAACTCTCTCTCATAGGATTTGGATCTGGTGGAAAGAGGGTGTGAGTGGAAAGCAACTTGGAGAAGGCTAGAGGTCAAGATTCATATGGTAGGAATGGAATATCTTGGCCTCAACACATGAGTAGGTGGTTCTCTCTCAGAAATGGTAAGTTGGACGTGTAGGTTCGTTCTGATGGCTCTCTCCACGAATGAAGAGGAGGTGGAGGGGTATATATAGCCTCCACACAAAATCTAACCGTTACACACAATCTACCAAACTCGGTGGGACCGAATAGTTAAACTCGGTCAGACCGATTTAGTAAACCTAGTGACCGTTAGTGATTTTCGGTGGGACTGACATGCATCTCGGTGAGACCGATATGGTTAGGGTTAGGGCATAATGTAATCTCGGTGAGACCGATTACAAACTCGGTGAGACCGATTTTGGTAATTAGCTAACCAGAGAGTTGGTCGTAAACTTCGGTGGGACCGATTTGCTCTTTTGGTGAGACCGAAATGTTACAAAAGGAAACAGAGAGGTTACATTGCAATCTCGGTGGGACCAATCGCTCACTTCGGTTGGACCGAAACGTTACAAAGGGAAACAGAGAGATTGCAACCCCATCTCGGTGAGACCGAGATCCCTATCGGTAAGACCGATTTGCTTAGGGTTTGTGGCAGTGGCTATGACTTCTGGAATCGGTGGCGCCGGATAGAAGGAATCGGTGTGACCGATTTTGGCTTTAGGTTTAGGTCATTTGTGGATGTGGGAAAGTAGTTGAGGGTTTTGGAGCATATCACTAAGCACATGAAGAAAAAGGCTCATTAAGCAACACCTCATCCCTTCTTGATAGTATTGGCTTTTCCTATAGACTCAATGTGATCTTGGATCACTAAAATGTAAAATGAAGAGTCTTGAGCTTTTGGGCTTGAGCCAATCCTTTGTCCTTAGTATTTTGAGGGATCCACTTTCATCATCCATGCCATGCCATTCATTGAGCTTTCCTGAAATAATAGTCTTGGAATATCATTAGCTCAATGAGCTATATGTTGTTATGAATTACCAAAACCACCTAGGGATAGTTGCACTTTCAATCTCCCCCTTTTTGGTAATTGATGACAACATATAGATCAAAGCTTCGACAAAAGATAATAAGATTTAAATAACATCGTCGCTTTGAGAAGTATGTGATAAGCAAGAGCTCCCCCTAAATTTGTGCATAGTTTTAGATTTGCTTTGGACTGCAAATGCACATTGAATTAGGTTACTCTTTCATGTCACATACATCTTGGTGGAGCGCTCAAAATAATAAATAATGAATACATGCACTCATCACCAAGCAGTGAGTGATCGCATAAGATAGATAGGATAATATCAAGCATGCATAAGTGTAGCTTATGATCAAACACATGATCATCAATGTCTCACAAGCATAGTATCTCAACCAAAAGCAAACAAAGTTTGAAAAACCACCAAATAAAGCAAGAGAGAACAAAAGCAACACCCTCTCTCTCGAAGCCTATGATCTATACATTTTTCTCCCCCTTTGGCAACAAGTTACCAAAAAGTTCATATAAAATGCATAGTGCTAGATCGACTCTCAGGCTTGATCTTCTGGTGGTGGTGTAGAGATGGCTCTTTGGACGAAGACTTCAGTTGATGTAGATGGAGCTGGAGCTGATGAAGGTGCTGGAGCTGGTGGCACTGAGGTTGTAGCTGGTGCAGACGAAGTTGCTCTTGTGTCAGAAACTGGCATAGCTGATGACCTCTGGGCTCTAGGCACTCTGGCAAACACATTGGTTGTAGTCTTGCCGTTCCTCTCCTGCATGTCATCTTGTAGTTGCTCCACTGCAGACTGAATCTCAGTTACCTTGACATCTAGATCATAGAATTTTTGTTCTATGATTCTCTCCAAGCTCTCCTGGTTTTGAGTTAGGGTGGCCAATCCCTTCTCAATCCTCAGAGTTGATGCTATTAAGTAACCAAGCTGCTCCTACTTATTCTTCAAGAAATACTCAGATGCCTCCTCTTGAGTTGGCATCTTGGCAGCCTTCTCCCTCTTTGCCTTCTCCTTCTTCTCCTGAGCTTGAACTGATTGTGGATCATCTTCATTCATGACAACCTCATTGTCCTCAAAGTCTGCATAAAGTGGAAAGTGTTCCTTATCCAACTAATATTTTCCTGTGCCCATCTTTGAGTTTATCAGTTCTTGAATCTGAGGTGCATATGCACAGCTCCTCTTCTGATCTGATGCAGTCCTCTTGATAGTTTCAATGATCAGGCTCATGACTTTAAACTTTTGTGGCACATCAAACACATGCAACATGTTGATGGCATGCCCTCTGATCATGTTATGGTCACCTGACTTGGGCAACAAGGTGTGCCTTAGAATCCAATTTATAGTTGGCAACCCTGACAGCAGAAAGTGAACTGTTCCAAACTTGTGAGTTGCTAATGCCTTGTGTGGAATTTCCTTGTACATGTGAGCCATGGAATTGTGATGCTTTTTCTTCTTGGCATAAATGTCTAGGTCATCCTCATTCTCCTCTGGGGCATTTATCAGCTTTGCCCACTCCTCAACAATTGACTGGTACCTTGTACCTTCAGACATCCAAACATTTCTTCCATCTGGGTAAAAATGTGCTGTGGAGTAAAACTGCATGATAATTTCATCATTCCAATTTGTGAGCTTTTGCCTGACAAAATCTACAACTCCACAACTCACAAAGCTGTCTTGCACTCCAGGATAGTGCTCTTCATTCTCCTTCATGTAGGTCCAGTCGACCCACCTCATATCACACACAATGGGCTTCTTGTCCAACAAGATTGTCTCATAGAAGTCCTGTTGTTCCTTTGTATGGAACCTGTAATCAACGGCAGTTCTTCTCCTTGAAGCATATGGATCTTCCATTCTCCATTTCCTCAGCCCTGAATCCTTCCTGATTCTCATGTTCTCAGCCACAGGATGGGCATCATTGTGGTCTGGTATCTTTGGCTTGAGCTTCCTCAGAACTTATCCTTCTTCATCTTCCTCATCAACCTCAGGCACTGGGGCCTTGTTCTTCTCAGCAGATGGAAAACTCCTGGTATTCCTCTTTGGTGCAGACTTGGCCTTGGGGGCAGCTTTGGGTGCTTCCTTGGGCTTAGATGTGGCAGCCCCTGATCTAATAGCATCACCCATTAGCTTTGGTGCCTTTGGTGCTGGTGCAGCAGGCTCTTCCTCTTCCATCATGGAAGGCTTCCCAATAACTTTGGCCATGGTCATCTTGACCCTTTCCTTCCTCTTCTTGCTTTCAGCAACTGGCTCTTTGGGATCAGGATTTTCAGGTAGTTGAGTTGATGTTCTGGCCTTAGACATTGGTTGTCTTCCTGCAGGCCTTTTGGTGTTCATGACCCTTTCCTTCTTGAGCACAACTTTCTTGGAAGTAGCCTCATCTTCCTCAGCTCTGTAATCTTCATCCTCTGAATCTGAATTTCTTTTCCTCCTTTGCCTAGTAGCAGCCTTAGGCAAGTTGCTAGGAGTACTTTTGCTTCCTTCATCTGAAGTTGAGGGACTAGTGCCCTCACTCAAGTCTATCTGCTCTTCTGACCTGTTCTGGCTGTCACTTTGATCAGACATACTGCAAAAACTGACTGCTGACCCTGTGAAGAGTTTATAGATGAGATAGAAAAGATGAGCATCCCAAAATGCAGAGGTTTTTGCAAAAGAATGACTCAAAAGTTCAGTTTTAGTTTTCCACAGAAAGCATTTCGGATCCACCGATTTTCAAACTCGGTGATACCGAAGCAGTTTTGGAACCTAAACTGAAGATCTCGGTTGGACTGAGTTTCAGTTCGGTGGCACCGAGACTGCTAGGGTTTCACAGAATTCTCAAATCGTTTGCACCGATTAGTAATTCTCGGTCAGACCGAGAGTCACTAGTGCAATGGCATAAGCCAAATCGGTGAGACCGAGTTTTTCAACTTGGTGGGTCCAAGATGGTTTCGGCGGAAACCTAACCCTAAAAATTTGAATCACATCTAATCTATGAACTACTTTGGCTGGATAGATGAGTTGCAATCGTGGCAAGATTCAATATGAAAACAATGTGCTAGGAATCATACGTGGATAGCACAAAGATCAAGTCCATACCCTAACTTGGCGGTGTACTTGCAACAGCGGCAACAGCGGGGATGAAATCCATTGACGGCTGCGAAGACCAGCGACAAGAGGCTGCTGGCGACGAGGAGACGATCCGGAGACCACGATGGCAGAGCGAGCTGATGCGCGGGCGAAGGGTTTCGGAGAAATTTCCAAAAAAATTCCCGTGACTATATATAGCCCGACCCTGTCGGTGTGACCGAGTGGAACAACTCGGTGGCACCGAGATGCATAACTGCTTCAGTTACAGCAAATCGGTGAGACCGAAAAGTTCAAATCGGTTGCACCGAGATTGAAAAAATCAGATCAACTTGATGATCTCGGTATGACCGAAATGGAAGGATCGGTCAGACCGAGAATCACTAAGAGGTTTTGGAAGTTTAAGTCTATGACGAATCGGGGACTCCGAGTGCTCCTCACACAGAGTGGTTCGAATCTGACTTGATCAAATTTTGTGATGTAGCATGAATAGAGTTTGAGACGAGAAAAGCATAGATAGCTAAAGAAGGTTCTTAGGCATTCTTGTCCATCCACTTGGCACAAAGAAAAGAAACCAAACAACTAAAATAACAAGTGGATGTCCTTGAATGAGTAAAATATGCACCAACATGCTCACACAATAAGATGGCAAATGAAATATGTGGCAAAGCATGCACAACCAATTTTAGCATCTATCAAACAATTGGCGATGACTAGGTCATCTATATATGAGTATATTTATTTAGGAGTCAAATGAGAACATTTGATCATAGGTCATACTCATCATTTAAGCTCAAGTGGGGTTGCCACTTTTACATAATGCATTAATGTGTCACACCATTAGAGTTGCTTTGACTCAATTCTTAGAGTTAAGCTCCCCCTAGATGTGAGATCCCCCCTTAGAGGGATGAACTAACCTTGGGTTTTGTCGATGATGACTTCATGTAGGTGTTGAGGATGTAGATGCTCAATGTTGATGTAGATCATTTGGAGCAATCCTTTGGAGTGAGTTGCACTTTCAACTTGACTACATGGGTTAGTCCCACAAGGAACAAACAAGAATATCCATAGACATAGAGTGATGCACACACAAGATGATGTCCATGAAAACATTAGGTTACCTTATCCCTTGCCTTACCAACATGAGGGTTTGTGACTCCTTGAACTAGTGCAAGATGTGAAAGTTGATTGCACTTGTTCTTGCCAAAATGATATGAGTGAAGAATGTTGGCGGAATCACCCTCAAGAGCTCTCTAGTTCTTCTTCTTTGGGATCCACATCATCTTGATGGGAATCCTTGGAGTTGTAGTTGTACTTGATGAAGTAGAACTTGACGTAGTCTTGGGGACCCACTCGAACGAGGCTTTAGGTGCTTCTTCAAATGCATCAATCTCTTCTTGAAGCTTGTCCTTGCCTTTGTTCTTGTGGTCTTGTGGTGGAAGATCATCTTGAGCTTGTGTCCCCTTGAAGGAAGTAGGATCATACTTCTCTTGTTGAGGAACAAACTTTGTCTTGGGATATTGATCTTCTTCCCACTCAACTCCATTGGCGTTGAACTTCCGTTCAAAACTAACACCTTGATTCTTCCGGTGCCTTCCTTGCTTGCGTACAATTTCCTCAAATTGCTTACTCCCGGCAAGGCTCTTGTAAACACCTTTCTCTATAATTCCCTTCAATAAACTATTTTATTTCTCAAGTGTAACTTGGCTAAGAGAATCATTAGTTGAATCAAGAGAACTACTAGAAGCAACAACATTGGATTTGACATTATTATTGTTACTACTAGAGGAAGTATCTTTCTTGTTCTTGTTACTAGACTTGACTTGAGGCATGTAAGTAGATAAGAGTAAACGCTTGGCAATGTAAGAAGAACTTTTCTTGCGGAGATCTTCATTGATTGCCTTTAAGAACTCATGCTCTTGCTCAAGATTGAGCTTTTCAAAGCGTAACTTCTCATGAGCCCTTAAAAGTTCTCGATGATCTTCGAAGATAGTCTCATGAGCCAACTTAAGAGTGTTTAGTTCTTTAGTTAGAAGCTCAATTTTCTACTTATCATTGTCATTCGTTTGATTAGCATGATTAATTGACGTTTCATCATAGTATTCATCACTAGAGTTGTCAACAAGTAAATCATCGTCACCTAGCAAGTCATCTTCATCACTATTAAAATCAACATACTCGGGATGTGTTACCTTTGGACCTTTGGCCATGAAGCATCTTCCAATTCCTTCATTTGGTGAATCAAATATGTCGTAGGAGTTGGTTGACACAAGTGCTAGACCGGCAACACCTTCATCTTGAGTATATTCGGAGTCGGAGTGATAGCTTCTCTCGGAGTGATGGCCGGAGTCGGAGCCGGATACCCATTCACCAACATGAGCTTGATGTCTTCGTTTTGTGTAGCTCCTTGATGACTTGTCCTTCCTTTCTGAATCCTTGCTTATCCGTGAGGGTCTTCGTTCATAACGATCATCTCTACTCCTCCTCTTTATTGGTGGTGATTCTTCTCTTTTGCTTCTTCTTTTTGGAGAATCTTCTCTTCTTTTGTAGGGTGTCGTACACTCATTGGAGTAGTGTCCGGGTCTCCCACAAATGTAGCAATTTCGCTCTCGACTAGAAGATCTCTTTTCATTGTAAGACCTTAACTTGGAGCTTATTTCTTTGCTTCTACTCTTGTAGAATTTGTTGAAGTTCTTCACCATTAAGCTCAATTCTTCATTGAAGGTTGGTTTCTCACTTGATGATGTGGGGGCTTCACTTGAGGCTTTGTAAGCACCACTTGACTTGTTGTGAAGTTCCTCCTTGTCCTTGAGTGACATCTCATGAGCAACAATCCTTCCAATGACTTCCGTTGGCTTGAGATCTTTGTAGTTGGGCATCATTTGGATCAATGTGCACACGATATCATACTTTCCATCCAATGCTCTTAGGATCTTCTTGATGATGAATTTGTCGGTCATCTCTTCACTCCCTAAGCCGGCAATCTCATTTGTGATAAGAGCAAGCCTAGAGTACATTTCAGCGACACCTTCACCATCCTTCATTTTGAACTTGTCAAGCTGACTTTGGAGCACATCCAACTTGGATTCCTTGACTGATTCGGTACCTTCGTGCATATCAATCAAAGTATCCCATATTTCCTTTGCATTCTCAAGACGGCTGATTTTGTTGAATTCTTCGGGGCACAATCCATTGAAGATGATGTCACATGCTTGAGCGTTGTATTGTAGCATCTTCAATTCTTCCGCATTAGCTTCATGGTTCGGTTCTCTCCCATCGAAAAATTCACCTTGCAAGCCAATACAAATAATTGCCCAAACGGCGGGGTTATGTCCAAGAATATGCATTTTCATCTTATGCTTCCAACTAGCAAAATTAGTACCATCAAAGTAAGGACCTCTACGGTGATAATTTCCCTCACTAGACGCCATACTCTCCTAGGTTATGAAACCAAGGCTATGACCACCAAAAGCTATGGAAATCAAAGCAAATGGAGACCAAAGCTCTGATACCACTTGTAGGACCATGAAGTATGTCTAGAGGGGGGGGGGGTGATTAGACTACTTGACCAATAAAAACTTAACCTTTTCCCAATTTTATAGTTTGGCAGATTATAGCTATTTTAGGACACGTCAAGCAATCATCACACAATTCAAGCAAGCATGCAAAGAGTATATTGGCAGCAAAAATTAAATCATGCAACTTGCAAGAAAGTAAGGGGAAGGGTTTAGAGGATTCAAATGCAATTGGAGACACGGATGTTTTTGTCGTGGTTCCGATAGGTGGTGCTATCGTACCTCCACGTTGATGGAGACTTCAACCCATGAAGGGTAACGGTTGCGCCAGTCCACGGAGGGCTCCACCCACGAAGGGTCCACGAAGTAGCAACCTTGTCTATCCCACCATGGCCGTCGCCCACGAAGGACTTGCCTCACTAGCGGTAGATCTTCACGAAGTAGGTGATCTCCTTGCCCTTACAAACTCCTTGGTTCAACTCCACAATCTTGTCGGAGGCTCCCAAGTGACACCTAGCCAATCTAGGAGACACCACTCTCCAAGAAGTAACAAATGGTGTGTTGATGATGAACTCCTTGCTCTTGTGCTTCAAATGATAGTCTCCCCAACACTCAACTCTCTCTCATAGGATTTGGATCTGGTGGAAAGAGGGTGTGAGTGGAAAGCAACTTGGAGAAGGCTAGAGATCAAGATTCATATGGTAGGAATGGAATATATTGGCCTCAACACATGAGTAGGTGGTTCTCTCTCAGAAATGGTAAGTTCGAAGTGTAGGTTCGTTCTGATGGTTCTCTCCACGAATGAAGAGGAGGTGGAGGGGTATATATAGCCTCCACACAAAATCTAACCGTTACACACATTCTACCAAACTCGGTTGGACCGAATAGTTAAACTCGGTCAGACCGATTTAGTAAACCTAGTGACCTTTAGTGATTTTCGGTGGGACTGACATGCATCTCGGTGAGACCGATATGGTTAGGGTTAGGGCATAACGTAATCTCGGTGAGACCGATTACACAAAGTCGGTGAGACCGATTTTGGTAATTAGCTAACCAGAGAGTTGGTCAGGTAAACTCGGTGGGACCGATTTGCTCTTTTCGGTGAGAGCGAAATGTTACAAAAAGGAAACAGAGAGTTTACATTGCAATCTCGGTGGGACCGATCGCTCACCGGTTGGACCAAGCGTTCTGAAGGGAAACAGAGCGATTGCAACCCCATCTTGGTGAGACCGAGATCCCTATCGGTAAGACCGATTTGCTTAGGGTTTGTGGCAGTAGCTATGACTTTTGGAATCGGTGGCGCCGGATAGAAGGAATCAGTGTGACCGATTTTGGCTTTAGGTTTAGGTCATTTGTGGATGTGGGAAAGTAGTTGAGGGTTTTGGAGCATATCACTAAGCACATGAAGCAAAAGGCTCATTAAGCAACACCTCATCCCTTCTTGATAGTATTGGCTTTTCCTATAGACTCAATGTGATCTTGGATCACTAAAATGTAAAATGAAGAGTCTTGAGCTTTTGAGCTTGAGCCAATCCTTTGTCCTTAGTATTTCGAGTGATCCACTTTCATCATCCATGCCATGCCATTCATTGAGCTTTCCTGAAATAATAGTATTGGAATAGCATTAGCTCAATGAGCTATATGTTGTTATGAATTACCAAAACCACCTAGGGATAGTTGCACTTTCAATAGTTTTGATCTAAACAAGATTATTGGCTTTCTGCAATGCTTACCATGTCTGGAGAAGTTGTATATAAATGTGATAATTTCACGCACATTGGAAGCCTGCATATAGTGTACTAGAATTAACCGTTCTGCTGTTGCTCTTTCGACACTCTTCTTTTTGACCTTAACTGTTTTCAATCTTCATGTCTACTTAGGCAACAGGACGGGGTAATAAAGTTATAACCAATCGGTGGATTCGTAAGCATCGGGATTTTCTCACTTCTCATGAGATTCGATTGAAGACAATAACGCTAGAACGATATGCAGCCAACCGTGCAAACACAAGATTTGTCACATTATTCCTGCTGAATGCGAGGTTACTATTGTCCATCAGGCTTAAGTTTATCAGCAGCATGGTTTTGACGGATGGGTATGTCGAAGAGCAAAAAAACGAGTTTCAGGTAGGCAAAAGAGCTTCTGAACGTGCCGGGCTTCTATTTACAACATATTGTGGTCATAATCCAGTAAATTTTACGACCCAGGATGTTCATTCTATGGACCTGACCGATCCATTTGACTGTGACTTTCTAAAAACAGTGCTGGAGTTATATGTTGTTGCCCTTTTCAATCTGTTTCTTTTTGTAAACCTGATGAACAATTAACCCTCGTGCTTTTGTACAGTTTCTAAGCTGGAGTTAGATGTTCCTGCCCTTTTCAACTCGGCTGTGACTGTCATATTTTCTTTGAAACAAGGCAAATGGCTTGCCATTCGTTTAATTTAGAGTGAAATATTGTAACAAATCCCAACCAAGGGAAATAACATCACTCTCGTCGGCTGCTTGAGCTCATTGTGCATTACAGAAGCCAAGTGATTAGCCCCCACCAGCACCCACAAACTTATTTCGAACTAGCACATGAAATGGGCTGTAAATTTTCATAGGAAAGGTCGCATGACCGTGACAGATTTGGATTCTGACATTTGGGACCCGCGAGGAAATAGCCTATCCAAGGTGGTGTCGACTTACTAGCCAGTCAACAAACGATTCTGCCTACCAGCCGTTGGATCGACATCCAACATCTATCATGTATCTTCTATCTCTTGTCTTCTTCTTCCTCCAGCCGCCCAAACCAAACCACCCCGTCGGCTCCGCCTGCTCCCGCCTCCCATGGCTGGTTGCGCCTCCGCCGCCCTACCGTACGTACCCTCCAACGTTGGCCAGTCCCTCTCTCTATTCCTCCACATGTCCTGTTATTCTCCAGCGACGTCAGCCCCAACACACACCCGCACCCGAACCAGTCAACCCTCGTACTCCCCTCCGCTGCGCGTTGGACGGCGCATCTTCAACGGCTCCTGTTCGTTCCGCCCGAGGCCTCGCCGTTGTCCTCCGCCTTGCGGCCTTGGTTCGCTTCGCCATGCTGTGATGCGCCATCCCTCTTGCATTGTCAACGTCGTCAACAACCGAGAGGAACAAGGAGATGATTATGCGTGGAGAGGATGACGGAGGGACCCACCAGCGTCATGGCGATGACGCAAGCAAGTGCCTCTATAGTACAAGCCCAAAAATATGGTTCCTCCTAATGGTTGGACATCCGGGGCTCACGCCATTGTCAACGTAGTCAATAAGCGAGAATTACACTATGAGCGGTGACACCACGGACCCGACAAGTCGCGCAGCTTTTTTTAGGAACAAGCGGTTGTTATTTATACTAGTTTTAGCGACGGATCGGGTAACAACGGGGTTGTGCGGGGCTGTTGGCCCATCTAGCGAGGTTTTATTTATGTTTACCACATCATGAGCCCAGTTGTGTTTTTTCTTGCTGAAAATGGCTATCCAGTTCTATTTTTTTAAGAAATACGAAACAAGGCTTACTTGCTTTATCGGCCTCTTTGGCTGCAAATCTTTCAAGGCGAGGAGAGTTTCATTTGGTTTGCCCAGAAATGGGCTGTACATTTTTAAAACACATCAAACCGGGAATTAGTTTCAATTTTTTTTCATTACAAGATGTTAAATTCCATTGATTTTTATGCATGGACAATTATTTGGATTTTATATTTATATAATTTATTTTTCAAAATAGTTTGAATGTGAATCGATATTTCTGGATTAAAAATAGTTGACCGCACTGAAATATGCAAAGTTTCGTATACTTTTTAACCATGGCCACAATATGGGGTGTAATACTACCAAAAAGAAGATGGGCTCCAAAAAAATTCTTAAGAATTAGCAAATGGGATGTACATTATTAGAAATAATGGCAGATGGGTTGTATGCTGTTTTCCATAGATTTGAGGCTGACTTGCGCGCATACTACAGGTTGACGCGTATGCTTTCATAAAAAAAGGTTGACACACATGCAATGCCCTGTCAACTTAGTCAACACACGAGAGCAGTGACTGTTGGATGTCCATCCAACAGCTGTCATGCTTCTTCAATCTCTGCTCTTCATGCTCCAGCCGCTCAAACAAGTGCGGCGGGACTGCTCGCTCCCTCCTCCTTGGTGGCTATCTTTGCCAAGAGCCTCACGGCCCCACCGTACTCCCATCGCTGGCCTAGCCATCCCTCTAGTCACCCACACATGTTGTTATTCTCCGCGACGGCAGACGAACCAATAAACCTCGTACTCCTCCGCATGGGAAACAAGCTGCCAGTATTCCACAGCTCCGTGTCGTTCCTTCCTAGGCCTCGCCGACGTCCACCGCCCTGGTGCTCTCGGCGCGGCCTGGTCAACGTGGTCAATGAACGACATCCATCAGAAGTGGACTGTATGTGGAGAGGCTGACAGTTGGGTCCACGGCCGCACGCAAGGAAATGCCTCGTTATTACGCGCAAAATAATGATTCCTCCACCTGACAGCTAGGACCCATGATATGTCTCCGTCGTATCTGCTTTTCCAAACACATTTGCCCTTGTTTTGGACTCTAACTTATATGATTTGAATGGAACTAACCCGGACTGACGCTGTTTTCAGCAGAATTGCCATGATGTTGTTTTATGTGCAGAAAACAAAAGTTCTCGGAATGACCTTAAACTCCACGGAACATCTTAGAAAAAATAAAAATAAAAATCCTCGCCAAAGATGAAGACCAGGGGGCCCACACCCTGTCCACAAGGGTGGGGGGCGTGCCCCCCTACCTCGTGGGCCCCCTGGAGCTCCTCCGACGCCAACTCCAACTATATATATTTGCTTTCGGAGAGAAAAATCAAGGAGAAGAAATCATCGCGTTTTATGATATGGAGCCGCCGCGAAGCCCTAAAACCTCTCGAGAGGGCTGATCTGGAGTCCGTTCGGGGCTCCGGGGAGGGGGATTCATCGTCGTCGTCATCATCAACCATCCTCCATCACCAATTTCATGATGCTCACCGCCGTGCGTGAGAAATTCCATCGTAGGCTTGCTGGACGGTGATGGGTTGGATGAGATCTATCATGTAATCGAGTTAGTTTTGTTAGGGTTTGATCCCTAGTATCCACTATGTTCTGAGATTGATGTTGCTATGACTTTGCTATGCTTAATGCTTGTCACTAGGGCCCGAGTGCCATGATTTCAGATCTGAACCTATTATGTTTTCATGAATATATGTGTGTTCTTCATCCTATCTTGCAAGTCTATAGTCACCTATTATGTGTTATGATCCGACAACCCCGAAGTGACAATAATCGGGATACTTCTCGGTGATGACCATAGTTTGAGGAGTTCATGTATTCACTATATGCTAATGCTTTGTTCCGGTTCTCTATTAAAAGGTGGCCTTAATATCCCTTAGTTTCCGTTGGGACCCCGCTGCCACGGGAGGGTAGGACAAAAGATGTCATGCAAGTTCTTTTCCATAAGCACGTATGACTATATTTGGAATACATGCCTACATTACATTGATGAATTGGAGCTAGTTCTGTGTCACCCTATGTTATGACTGTTACATGATGAACCGCATTCGGCATAATTATCCATCACCGATCCAATGCCTACGAGCTTTCCATATACTGGTTTACGCTTATTTACTTTCCCGTTGTTACTGTTACAATCATTACAAAACAACAAAAATATTGCTTTCGCTTTCATTACTCTTTTGTTACTGTTACCACTACCATCATACTACTTTGCTACTAAATACCTTGCTGCAGATATTAAGTTATCCAGGTGTGGATGAATTGACAACTCAGTTGCTAATACTTGAGAGTATTCTTTGGCTCCCCTTGTGTCGAATCAATAAATTTGGGTTGAATACTTTACCCTCGAAAGCTATTGCGATCCCCTACACTTGTGGGTTATCAAGACTAATTTCTGGCACCGTTGCTGGGGACCATAGCTCTATTCTTTGAGTCACTTGGGATTTATATCTGCTGGACACTATGAAGAATTTGAAAGACGCTAAGACAAAAATTTATCCCTCAACTACGAGGGGAGGTAAGGAACTGCCATCTAGCTCTACACTTGATTCAACTTCTGTTATGAGTAAGCTTGCGACACCTAAACCTTCTTCTGCTATTCGTTCTGATATGTCGCATGTTATTGATGATGCCACTTCTGCTATGCATGATACTTATGATGAAACTACTTCTATGCTTAATACTATTGTGCCCCTCAGTGAATTTCTTGATGAACAAATTTCTAGGGCTAGAGGGAAAGAAATTATTGAAACTGATAATGTTGATGAAATTGATGATGAATATATGCCTATTATTCCTGAGGGTTATGTTTTTGATATGGAATCTTCTGCAGCTATTTTTGCCTGCAAAGATAGAAACGAACTTAAGAGGCTATTAGTTAAATGGAGTAAAGAATCTCTTAGAGATAGAATGAAACCTGAACCTGCTTTTGCTACTTCACCTATTTGTGTTCCTGATAAGGATTATGAATTCTCTGTTGATCCTGATATAATTACTTTGGTTGAATTTGATACTTTTCATGGCTATGAATCTGAAACTGTTGTGGCACATCTTACTAAATTAAATGATATAGCCACCCTGTTCACTAATGATGAGAGATCTCGCTACTTTTATATCCTTAAAATATTTCCGTTCTCATTAAAGGGTGATGCTAAGATATGGTTTAATTCTCTAGATCCTTGTTGTGTGCGTAGTCCCCAGGATATGATTTATTACTTCTCTGCTAAAATATTTCCCTGCTCATAAGAAACAAGCTGCTTTAAAGGAAATATACAACTTTGTGCAAATTGAAGAAGAGAGTCCCCCACAAGCTTGGGGGAGGCTTCTCAAGTTACTTAATGCTTTGCCTGATCATCCTCTTAAGAAAAATGAAATAATTGATATCTTTTATAATGGACTAACCTATGCTTCCTGAGATTACCTAGATAGTTGTGCTGGTTCTGTTTTCAGGGAAAGAACACCGGATGAAGCTGAAATTCTATCGAATAATATGTTGAAAATGAATATAATTGGACACTTCACGAGCCAGCTCGAGCCAATTCTCGAGCCTATTCCTAAACCAACTCCGAAGAAGAGAGGTTTTCTATTTCTCGATCCTGAAGATATGCAAGAGGCAAAGAAATCTATGAAAGAAAAAGGTATTAAAGCTGAAGATGTTAAGAATTTACCTCCTATTGAAGAAATACATGGTCTTAATTTACACTTTGTTGGAGAAACATATGATCTTGATCCATTACCTATTGAAGAACCTCCGATCCCGATAACCCGACACAGGTAGTAAAGGTAAATTCTCTCTATAGATATGATAAAACTGAAGTCCCTCCTACTAAAATTGCTAGTCAGTGCTTAGATGAGTTTGATAACTTTATGATTAATCAAGAAGACTTCAATGCTTATTTTGGTACAATTAAAACAAAATACCTATATGATTAAACACTTGGGTGATTATGTGGCTGATGTTAGATGTGAACTTAAACTTGTTAGGAAACATGCTTCTATGGTTACCACTCAAGTAGAACAAGTACTTAAGGCCCAAAATGATTTGCTCAATGAAATGAATAGTAAGAAAAATGATTATGCTGTTAGAGTGGCTACTAGAACTGGTAGAATGACTCAGGAACCTTTGTATCCTGAAGGCCACCCTAAGAGAATTGAGCAAGATTCTTAGAGAAATAATACTGATGTGCCTAGTTCTTCTAAAAGGAAGAAAATGAAAAATGATAGGACGTTGCAAACTTCTAGTGAACCTATTGCTGAACCACCTGAGAATCCAAATGATATATCTATTTCCGATGCTAAAACACAATCTGGTAATGAACATGAACCTAGCGAAAATGTTAATGATGATGTTCATGATGATGCTGAACCTAGTAATGATAATGATGTAGAAGTTGAACCTGCTGTTGATCTTGATAACCCACAATCAAAGAATCAATGTTATGATAAGAGATACTTTGTTGCTAGGAAACATGGTAAAGAAAGAGAACCATGGGTTCAGAAACCCATTTCTTTTCCTCCCAAACCATCCAAGAAAAAGGATGATGAGGATTTTCAGCGCTTTGCTGAAATGATTAGACCTATATTTTGCGTATGCGATTAACTGATGTGCTCAAAACAAATCCTTATGCTAAGTATATGAAGGATATCATTACCAATAAGAGAAATATACCGGAAGCTGAAATTTCCACCATGCTTGCTAATTATACTTTTAAGGATGGAATACCAAGGAAACTTCAAGATCCAGGAGTACCCACTATACCATGCTCCATTAAAAGAAATTATGTTAAAACTGCTTTATGTGATCTTGGAGCTAGTGTTAGTGTTATGCCACTCTCTTTATATCGTAGACTTGATTTGAATAAGTTGACACCTACTGAAATATCTTTGCAAATGGCTGATAAATTAACTGCTATACTTGTCGGTATTTGTGAGGATGTGCCTGTTGTGGTTGCGAACGTTACTATTTTAACGGACTTTGTTATTCTTGATATTCCCGAGGACGATAGTATGTCTATTATTCTTGGAATACCCTTTTTGAATACTACAGGTGCTGTTATTGATTGCAACAAAGGCAATGTCACTTTTCATGTTAATGGTAATGAGCATACTGTACACTTCCCGAGGAAACAACCTCAAGTTTATAGCATCAACTCTATTGGAAAAATTCCATCGATTATAGTTGGAGGTTTTGAATTTCCTCTTCCTACTGTCAAGAAGAAATATGATATTCTTATTATAGGGGATGTGCATATCCCCGTTGAGGTAACATAGTGTTATTCGAAATTTCTCCGGTTCCATGTTATTCGGAATGAGTTTGTTAACAAGACCTGATCAACCTTGTTAGTGGATTCCTTTTGATGATCATGAGACGGATGAAACTAGAAGGCACAACCTTCTGTACCCTCTTTATACTTTCTGTTATTTATTTGAAATAAAGTAAAATAGTATTTTTCTATCTGTTTCCTGATTTATCTGTGCAATATAAAAATACCACGAAAATAGAAGTCCTCCAAATGCCATGCCAATTTAATATGATTTTTTCGGGAATATTTGAGGATGGTACTGAAAACACCGTGGGGGGAGCTGCCACCTGGCCACGAGGGTGGAGGGCGGGCCCTACCCCCCTGGGCGCGCCCCCTGCCTCGTGGGCCCGCAGTGGCCCTCCTCCACTTATTCCTGCACCCATCCTCTTCTTCTTCCTCCCACAAACACGAATATCTGGCTCAAACATGAGTTCCAGCCCATGTTGCTGTGGTTTTCGATCTCCTTGCTCAATGCACCTCTCACCAAACTACTTGGGGAGATTGTTCCTTGGTATGTGACTCCTCCATTGGTCCAATTAGTTTTTGTTCTAGTGCTTTATTCTTTGCAAATTTGTGTTGCATAGGTGACCATGTTCTTGAGCTTGCATGTCAAATTTATATGGTTCCAAGTAGTTCTAATGCATGATATGACCTCTAGGCTGTAGGAGTAGTTGCTATCAATTTTATTGAAGTTGGTTCACTTTTGTTTGAAGTTACAAAAAAATTCAGAAATTTTTCAGAGGAAGCAATATGCTTAGGAAGATGTTCCAAGGTGGTTCTTCAAGGAAGCAAGGCCTCAGGCTTGCAATGCGTGATCTTGATGAGGAACCCCAAGGGATGCTCGGTCTTGGCCTTGTGAGTGGCCTTTGAAAATTTTATGGATCGTGCAGGAATCAAAGAAGAATTTAACGCATATTTGCGTAACGCCGATCTTGTGGACTTTGAGGCAGACAAATGCCCACAGTATCATGATCTCACTAGCTCATTTTTTAGGAGGTTTGAATTTTCATCTTCGCGTAATTCTCCTTCTGTCATATTTGATCTTTATGATAAATCTTATACCATGGACTTAGAGGATTTTACTTTTGCTTGCAAAATCCCACAATGGGGTAGTACTGTTGATCCCCGTAAATCTGAATTTAGAGACTTTCTTTCTAGTATAACTGTGGGGGAATCTAGAGATATAACACAAGCTACCATAGGGAGCATTCACTTTCCTGCTATACATTATTTTTATCTCTTCATAGGTAGATGCCTAACTGGTAAGGATGAAGCATGTCACATGTGTGTCCCTGACCTTAGCATTCTTAGGAGTGTTGTGTTGGGAGACCAATCTTATCATATGGGAGCCATTGTAGCACGTAGGTTGCATCATAATAGATATAATGGAGATTTCTTTGGAGGAATTTATGCAACCCGCTTGGCAAATTTTCTTGAGGTAGACGTTCATGAGGGCGATATGGAGTTACCTCCCACATACTTAGATTATAACTCTATGGCTTCGCACCAGTTTGTCGAGAGGCCTGGATCACCTCTCTTATATCGACTAATCTTTGATAAACAGCGTGTTGTCCGTATTACTCTTCCTGCTCCCGCCTTCTTTGATTCTCAGAAAAAAGGAAGACATGTTATTACCAGAGAGGAGGCAGATGAGTATGAGAGGAGAGCGGAGGTAGCTCGATGCGACGCTGCAGCTCAGGAGGCGATAGCCGCTGCATCACAGTACGACCCCAGCTACACCTACGGGTATCCGCCAGGCCATCCCTGGCAATGAACCAACTTAGGCCAAAAGCCTAAGCTTGGGGGAGTACGTATCTCCCACCGATATTACATTTATGTTCACACACACTCATTGCTAGATGTCGGTGCTCATACTTTTTCACTGTAATATCCATGCTAGTTTATTCTCTTTTTCCTTCTTTCTTCTTGTGTGTTTGTTAAATTTTATGAAAACAACAAAAAAATTAGTGTAGCTTCTAGTTAGTTTACTTTTCCTGCTGTAGTATTAATATTTAAAAAGAAAACCCAAAAATATTTCCCGTTCTTCTTTTGATTGTTGGGAGCTTTCCCGTGTAAATAGTTTTTATTTCCTTTCTTTTCTTTGGGGGTCGATAGGAGAAGACCATGATTAAATTGTTGAAGTGACTCTTATATGCATTATTGTTGATTTAACCAAGAGCCCATATTGCCTTGTCTTCTCCTGCTTATTGAATGATCGCAGATTCCAGCTTAGTCCAATGCACGTGCACTCTTATTATTATCCACACCGTTAGGTCGTGCAAGTGAAAGGCAATAATGATGATATATGATGAATTGATTGGGAAAAGCGAAGCTGGTATGAACTCGATCTCTCTTGTTTTTGTAAATATGATGAGTTCATCGTTCTTGATTCAGCTTATTATGAATAAACATGTTTGCAATGACAACTAGAGATCAAAGTTGCTTATGCCATGCTTGATTAGCTATGCGTTATAATGGTTTACCTTGCGTGCCAACATGCTATTAAAATGGTTGTGATGTGGTATGATGGGGTGGTATCCTCCTTTGAATGATTTAAGTGACTTGACTTGGCATATGTTCACACATGTAGTTGAAACAAATCAACATAACCTTCACGATATTTATGTTCATGGTGGATTATATCCTACTCATGCTTGCATCCAATGTTTATTAATTTTAGTGCATGTTCATGACTGTTGTCGCTCTCTAGTTGGTCGCTTCCCAGTCTTTTGCTAGCCTTCACTTGTACTAAGCGGGAATACTTCTTGTGCATCCAATCCCTTAAACCCCAAAGTTATTCCATATTAGCCCACTATACCTTCCTGTATGCGGTATCTTCCTGCCGTTCCAAGTAAATTTGTATGTGCCAAACTCTAAACCTTCAAATAATCATTCTTTTTTGTATGCTCGAATAGCTCATGTATCAACTAGGGCTGCCCTTATCTTCCATGTTAGGCGGGTTATTCTCAAGAGGAGTGGACTCCGCTCCTCACTCACGAGAAAATGGCTGGTCACCGGGATGCCCAGTCTCATGCTTTATGCAAACTAAATCAAAATAATTGCAAACAAAACTCCCCCTGGGACCTGATGTTTATTGGAGGCACTCGTTGTTTCGAGCAAGCCATGGATTGATGCTTGTTGGTGGAGGGGGGGTATAAACTTTACCATTCTGTTTGGGAACCGCCTATAATGTGTGTAGCATGGAAGATATCGCCATCTCTTAGTTGTTATGTTGACAATGAAAGTATGCCGCTCAAAATATTATTTATCTCTATTTCAAAACCGAGCTCTGGCACCTCTACAAATCCCTGCTTCCCTCTGCGAAGGGCCTATCTATTTACTTTCATGTTGAGTCATCACCCTCTTATTAAAAAGCACTAGCTGGAGAGCACAACTGTCATCTGCATCCATTACGGTTAATTCATATTGGGTATGACTATGACTGGATCTCTTTTACCATGAATTACAATGTCTAGTCAGTCCTTGATCTTTAAAGGTGCTCTGCATTTATGTTTTGCAGTCTCAGAAAGGGCTAGCGAGATACCATCTTGTTATATCATATTATGATTGTTTCGAGAAAGTGTTTTCATCCGAGATTTATTATTATGACTCGCTAGCTGATTATGCTATTGATATGAGTAATCATGAGACCTGAAAATTATTGCAAATGTGGTTCGTTATAATTTTGGCTGAAAACTTGAATGCTGGCTTGACAAATTTACAACAACAAGAGCAAACAGACTTTGTAAAAGTTTTTCTTTATCTCTTTCATTTTATCAATTGAATTGCTTGAGGACAAGCAAGGGTTTAAGCTTGGGGGAGTTGATTCGTCTCTGTCGTATCTACTTTTCCAAACACTTTTGCCCTTGTTTTGGACTCTAACTTGTATGATTTGAATGGAACTAACCCGGACTGACGTTGTTTTCAGTAGAATTGCCATGATGTTGTTTTATGTGCAGAAAACAAAAGTTCTCGGAATGACCTGAAACTCCACGGAACATCTTAGAAAAAATAATAAAAAATCCTCACCAAAGATGAAGACCATGGGGCCCACACCCTGTCCACGAGGGTGGGGGGCGCCCCCCCTAGGGCGCGTCGCCCTACCCCGTGGGCCCCCTGGAGCTCCTCCGACGCCAACTCCAACTATATATATTTGCTTTCAGAGAGAAAAAAATCAAGGAGAAGAAATCATCAGTTTTACGATACGGAGCCGCTGCCAAGCCCTAAAACCACTCAGGAGGGCTGATCTGGAGTTCGTTTGGGGCTTCGGAGAGGGGGATTCGTTGACGTCATCATCATCAACCATCCTCCATCACCAATTTCATGATGCTCACCGCCATGCGTGAGTAATTCCATCGTAGGCTTGCTGGACGGTGATGGGTTGGATGAGATCTATCATGTAATCGAGTTAGTTTTGTTAGGGTTTGATCCCTATTATCCACTATGTTCTGAGATTGATGTTGCTATGACTTTGCTATGCTTAATGCTTGTCACTAGGGCCCGAGTGCCATGATTTCAGATCTGAACCTATTATGTTTTCATGAATATATGTGTGTTCTTGATCCTATCTTGCAAGTCTATAGTCACCTATTATGTGTTATGATCCGACAACCCCGAAGTGACAATAATCGGGATACTTCTCGGTGATGACCATAGTTTGAGGAGTTCATGTATTCACTATGTGCTAATGCTTTGTTCCGGTTCTCTATCAAAAGGAGGCCTTAATATCCCTTAGTTTCCATTGGGACCCCGCTGCCACGGGAGGGTAGGACAAAAGATGTCATGCAAGTTCTTTTCCATAAGCACGTATGACTATATTCGGAATACATGCCTACATTACATTGATGAATTGGAGCTAGTTCTGTGTCACCCTATGTTATGACTGTTACATGATGAACCGCATCCGGCATAATTATCCATCACCGATCCAATGCCTGCGAGCTTTCCATATACTGGTTTTACGCTTATTTACTTTCCCGTTGTTACTGTTACAATCATTACAAAACACCAAAAATATGACTTTTGCTTTCATTACTCTTTTCTTACCGTTACCACTACTATCATACTACTTTGCTACTAAATACCTTGCTGCAGATATTAAGTTATCCAGGTGTGGCTGAATTGACAACTCATTTGCTAATACTTGAGAATATTCTTTGGCTCCCCTTGTGTCGAATCAATAAATTTTGGTTGAATACTTTACCCTCGAAAGTTGTTGCAATCCCCTACACTTGTGGGTTATCAACCCACAGGAAGGGCCTCTGTATTTCATGAAAAAATCGTTTCCCCCTGACTGCTGGGACCCACCGGATGGGCCACCGTATTTTGTGAAAAAAACGTTCCCCCCGCTGTCAGCTCGGACCCACCGGAAGTGCCTCCTTATTACGTACAAAAAAATGAATACTCCCTCGGCTAGCTGGGACCCACCTTGGTGGGAGGCTGACTTGTGGGCCTACTAAGTTGACGTGGACGAAGGGCTTTGTCAACTTAGTCAATATGAATGATTCTCGCTCCAGTGATCGTACAATGTCCATCCAATGGCCGTAGTGCTTCTTCAACCTCTGGTCTTCTTCCTCCAGCCGCCCAAAGCAGCGCCGGTCATGCCGCATGCTCCTGCCTCCCGTGGCCGGCTGTACTGCCGCAGAGGCCTCACCGCCCCTACTATTCCCACCGCTAGCCAGGCCCTGCGGCGACGGCAGCTTCACACCGCAGCCGAACCAGTGAACCCTCATACTCCTCTCCGCTGGCTTCCCGCCGCGTCTTCCCGGCTCGCGTCGTCCCCTTCCTAGGCGTCGCCTCGTCCACATTGTGGTGCTCTCAGCGGCGTGGTCAACATGGTCAAGAGCGACTTCCATTGGAAGAAATCTTGTCGTGGAGAGGCTGACAGTGGGTCCACGGCCACACCTAGTTTTTTGTGATTTGCCAAGTAAGTCGCTTTGTCGGGCCTATTGGGCTGCAAATCTTTCAAGACAAGGAGAGCTTTCATTAATTTGGCGAGAAAATGGCCCATCAATAATGAGAAATGGGTTGTACATTTTTAAAACACATCAAACCGACAATTAGTTTCAAATATCTTTTTTTTCATTTCAAGATTTTAAATTACATTAATTTTTATGCATGGAGAATTTTTTGGATTTTATATTCATATACATTTAGTTTTAAAATCAGTTTGAATGTGAATCGAAATTTGGGGATTAAAAACAGTTCGGACCGCACCGAAATATGCAAAATTTCCTATAATTTTTTCACCGTGGCCACTATCGGATTTCGGGTTCCGGCAGACCCTCTAGGTTCGAACTCTGGGGCGCACGCAGAGATCTCGCCTCCTACCTACCTGCACCTCGTCGCCTCACTAGGATCTAAGCTACCAAAGGAACAACACAAGAGACACAAGGTTTATACTGGTTCGGGCCAACATTGTGGTGTAATACCCTACTCCAGTGTGTGGTGTGGTGGATTGCCTCAGGGGCTGATGAAGAACAATACAAGGAATAACAGATTTGCGAGGGCCTTTTCTTAGCCGGTGCGATGAACTGCTAGGGGGAGTTCAGTCGCACCCTCTCTCTCTCTCTCTCTAAGATTGATTTCTCGATGCCTCTACCCTGTGGGTGGCTAGTCCTATTTATAGGCAGAGGCCCTGGGCCTCTTCCCAAATATTGAGCGGGAAGGGCGCCAACAATTGGCCATTTTGAAGGGGAACATCTGGTACACTTATCCTGACTAAAGTTGGTCCTCGCCTGTCAAAGGCTCTGGTGGTGACGCCGGCTTGGGCTCCACGATGAATTCCTTCCTGCCGTTGCGGCGGTCTTTGTCTTGTTGCACGGGCAGGTGCCTTTGCTTGATGCTCTCGCTGCGCTTGCCCCTTTGCACCAAAGAGGAAATGAGGGACCTGCTGCTGGTGGCGCCCCTGGCGCCCTTGGTCGTCATGGCTTGTGACATGGGCACCTCGTGAGGTACCCCGCCTTGATCTCTCCGCCTCCTCGCGAGCCAGCCTGACGAGGTCTTGCCTGAGGAAGCTTCCTGCCGTCCGCCCATGAGGCTTGGCCCCTCGCGAGGGTCTTGAGATTGTCTTGATGAAGATGGGCGTCTTTGGGCCACCCCTTGAGCCACGCTGCAGCAGCAAGTCTGGTACCCCGTTCCCGAACGCCGATAGTAGCCCTCGGGCCCAAGGCACGCTGGCTTAGCTGAGCGAGAAGCGAAGGGCAAGTGCGGCGCCCTTGGCCCTAATAGCCTGCGGCCTTGGGCGCCGCTTGGCGGTTGATTGGACGTGGGCGCCTTTAGCAACTGCGCGAATCGACAAAAGGGTGGCACCCGTCTAGGTTTTGCCTCCTTTGCCTCCTCCGGTCATTGCCCAGATCCCCTTTCTTGCGCCTTTCCTTCCTGCCTCCGAAATCTCCAGATCTACTTTGACCGCGTGCCCTCGCAAGACATGGCGCCTCGCCAGACCCCGGCCGGAGCTTGGTACTCACCCGCCTTGGACTCGCCGAACGTGTCGGAGAAGGGCCTTGCCCGGGCGCGCCCGATGGTGGTGGCGCAAGGCAACGACGGGGCAGCGGTGCTCAGGGCCGGCTCCGCCCTTCCCGAGGGCCAAGGAAGCACCTTCTATCCGCCCTTCGTGAGCGCTATTGCTGCCGGTCTTGTGCCTCCCTTTTCTGAGTTCTTCTTTTCTGTCCTCCGCCATTACAAACTGCAAGCTCTGCACCTCCACCCCAACTCTGTTCTTCTGGCGATCTTCACCTACTATTGTGAGGCTCATGTCGGGATGCAGCCCTCAGTGGCCTTGCTGTGCCACTACTTCTACCTCCGGACCTCTCGCGGTCCCATCTCCGCGTGCGCGAGCTTTGTCACGTATGGCAGTTCCAACGCCATCTCAAAGCCCAGGAAGAGGATTGAGGGCTTCAGGAGAAAGTGAGTCATGGTAGACGCTGGGCGCATCCACTCTCGGCTGATTCTACCCACGGAGCAGCCCACGACCTCCGACGATTGGTCTCGCACGGAACATGTGGATCCCCGCGCGAAGCCGGTGCTAGAGAAGATGAACGCGGACCTGTGGCCGGGCAACATGGCGACGGCGAAGCTGACCAGTGCGTCCCTCCTGAGGGAGTTCCTGGAGCACCAAGTGGCCCCGCTTCGTTAGTACTCGCTTCCGCTATGGAGGCCCCGCCCGAGCCTCTGCAGTCTTGGCCGGCGAAGATCTGGCGCGGTCCTCAATCTTTGGTCGGGGAGGCGTGGCGAGGCTGGGGCGCTCCTGTACCCTGTTCGCCGAGATGATTGGGAGCGGCGGTGGAATCCATGCCCGTCTTCAATGGGGGCGGGCCCGTGCCCATGGAGGTTCCCGAGGACCCGGGCTGCCTGGCGACGGTGAATGTGTCCTCCGCGACTCCAGTGACAGGAGGAAGAAGAGGAGCGGGAAGAGGGGCTGACTCGAGGCGGCCGACGGGAGTCGAGCGCCTCCCTCGGCGCAGGTGGCGCTCTCCGCCTCTTGCCGAGCGAAGACGAGGGTGGCGATGAGCGGGGCGGCGAGAGCTTGCCCCCGATCCCGAAGAAGGACAGGACTGGGCTGGTCCCCCACGGGGTGCCCCAGCTCAAGGCGATCATAAGCGTGCCCCTGCTCCTGGGCCTCTTGAGGCCGATCCCTGCAGCCGGCTCTCGGGATTCATGTATGGCCGGAGGTTGCTCGAGCCCGCGAGCGATGACCAGTAAGTGCTTGATTCTTGTTTTATTCCTTAATTTGTCATTGAGGCTTGACATCTGTATCCCTTGGCTAGGGTGGCGCTGTGGCAAAGAAGTGAAGGAGCTCGAGGCTTTATGCAGGCAGCGCCTCCTTGAAAGAAGGTGATGGCAAGACACGGGCCTCTCCTGCCCGGTCATCCTCGCGAGGCCTGGCGGAGCTAGCTGGGGCGAGCTTAGCCCCCATCGCCCAAGTGACTCATGAGGTATCCTTGCCTGACGCCACCGCCGCAGCTGTTGGGGCGCAGAAGGTCCTGCCTCAGGATGTTGTGGTTACGCTGCCGTCCTCTCCTCCTACTCCATCAACTGCTGTCTCTCTGACTCCTCCCACTGTCCTGGATCGTGCTGCTACTGAACTGGACCGGCTGCGACAAGATCTTCTGGGCACCGACCCTTGCTTGGTGGTCGGGCGCTTGGAGCTGGCCTCTGGCTGGGTTCGCTCTGACGCTTCGATTCGAGCGGCACTGGTTCAGGCCTCGACGGCTTGCGACGAGGAGAAGCAGGCCGTCCTTGGGGCGAAGGCTGCTCGCGACACCGCCTTGGGGGAGATAGCCGATGTCCGAGGTCGCTGCAAGGCGCTGGAGAGCGAGCTGTAGGGCTTGCGTGACCAGCTTGCCAAGGAGGCCCGCATTCGCCAAGAGAAGGAGGAATACATGAAGGCTCGCGAGGCGGTCGTGGGACGGGACGCTAAGCAACAAGCGCCGTGACCGCTGAGTGCCTTTGGAGCAGGAGTTGGAAGCGAAGAGGGTCGAGCTGGACGGAAAGGCGCAGGTCCTTGCCGTGGACCGCGTGGCTTTCGCGGAGATGGAGGTGAAGGCTCGCACCTTGCTGAGGTCGCTTTACGACAGCGGCCTGGAAAGCCCGCTGGCGGCGCCGAGGGCAGCCACGCTAAGCTGCTTCCCTTCCGATCCGCGCCCTTGAAGATGTCACCCTTGGCCTTGGCCCTACGGTGAGGCGGAGGCGTCGGTGTCTTTTTGCCGGGGCACGCGTCCTTACCCACGTCTACCTTGGCGATCCCGGCGTCGACCTCGACAGCCTGCTGGAGCCCGTGGCGGCGAGCTTGCGGCTGCGCTCTTGAGGCCGTCAAAGGTCGGCGAGGCTCTTTGGCGGTTCCGGCCTTGACACCAAGCGAGCGGCGCTGCGGTCCCGAGGCTTCACGAGGTGAAACCGCTCAGCGCAGCTCCATCGTCGACAAGTAACTCCTTTGTGGCTCCTGTTCTGCTTTCAGCTCCTGCAACATGCATCATGCCTCGTGGAGGCGTTTAAACTTGCGTTTGGTGTTGTGACAACAGTTATGGACTGTAATATTTTCTTTTGGACTGTAATATTTTCTTTTGAATTCCTTGAGATTTGCGCTTTTCCTTCCTACTTGCTTATGTTCTCGCCGCGAGCCCGGCCTCTTGCCTCCTCAGCCGCCATTAGCCCCGACCGGAAACCAGGGCGGGACCAAGGAGTGAGGGCTACGTGACAAGTTAGGCTCTGAGTCGCGATGCTCAGAGTCCCCTTAGCGCACGAACAACAAGTAGGGAGGTGAGATGTACGGATGAATTTACCATTCTACGTCTGCAGAGCCCGGCCCCGCGCATACCTCAACCGCCATTAGCCTTTCGGAACTAAGGGTGAGGGCTACATGACCAGTTAGGCTCTTGAGTCGCGATGCTCGAGGAGTCCCCTTGGCGTTCAAGCGGCCTTCGTACCTTGGCTCCGCTCGGGGAGGGGCGTCGACGAACCAGGCCGAGGGCTGGCTGGGTGGCGTGCGTCTGGGCGTGACCAGGCGTAGCCCGTGCCTAACCCCTCGTGTGGCACTCCCGAGGAGGCGTTGCGATGAGGCTAGACATTGAGGTCAGGCTCCCTAAGGTTGATCGGCCGGGGCCACCCTCGATTATTTATCACCAGTAGCGACATAAGCGCTTCCGTATGTGTCTGGGCATAGCGCTCCTCGGCAGTGTCGTCAGCCAGCGAGGAGCATGGTGCTTCCAGCAGTGCGTGGGAGGGGCTCCCACCGGGAGGAGCCTCCGGGCGTGTACAACACCGCATACGACACGTGGCTGGCAGTAGGGCTGACGACGAGGTGTCAGCCACCCGTGAGCCAGCGGGACTCACGGGCCCTACCTCAAAGGCGGGTTCGCTGCACTGAGCCTTAACTTGTGATGTGTTCCTGCAAATTTGGTTAGATGTCGATGCTCTCGTCCTCGGTCCCGCCCTCGGCGGGTCTCGATCGTCATTGGTATGCCGGTCGCGATGCCGTGGACAAGGCGAGGTGAGGCCGGAGGCGATGGGAGCCCATGGTCGCGATGCTCGGTACCCCCCTTTAAGCGTGCAAGCGGCCTACATGAAGGAAGAAGGGTGCCATGGACGGGCATCAAATAACAATCGTGATGGGTGACGCATGACCGAAATAAATGCAAGAGGGATACATGCGGCTGAGTGCTGGCCCGGCGACTTTGGGATGATGCAGCCGAGGCACCCCAACAAAGTAAGCTAGGAACATGAAGTAAAGGGATACACGCCTTGAGGGACGGACCCACGCGGCCTGGGAATGATGCAGCCCTAGGGGGCGCTCCCAGCTGGAAATGAAACTTGAAGGATGTCACCTGGTAACGTTGAAGACGAAGGGATGCTGATGTAGCGGATGTTGTGGGCTGCGGAAGCCGATCTTCACGAGCCCCCAAGCCAAGGAGCCTCGGGAGGCTCCGGAGGCGCTGGTGGCTCCTCGCGGACGATCTCCATCTCCGCCAGGACCGCGGAACGCCTGGCCTCTTGAGCCTCGAGGATGTTCCCCATGAGGCGTTGGCGCGTGGCGGCCGCGTTCGGCACGCCGTAGGGCATGCTGACGTGGGTGTGGGGTGGACCTTCGGCGCCCCATGCGTGAGGGTCGAGCGCTCGAGAGGCAGCTCGGTTGAGCCTGGTATGTCGATGCAGATCGCAGCCCACCATCCTCGCTGGATGGGGAGCTCTGGCAGTGGCGGCGGCTGCCACTCATGACTCTTGACTCCTGCAGCTCCTGCATGATCTGGCTGACGAACTCCTGAGGGTTTGGCCCTCCTTGCTCGCTCCTTCCTGAGGGAAACGTGCTTTGAAACGCGCCTCCAAGTGGTGCCCAAGCGCCTTCCTCGTGACCTTAGCAAGGTCGGTGGCCCTCCAGGAGAGAGCCCCTGAGCCTTGCTTGGGGAGGGCACCGGGCGCGCCTTCCTATGCGATAGAAGGAGGTGCTCCCAGAACGGGCGTGGACCCTGAGGGGCCTGCCTCCCGAGGGGTCGGGCCTGGCGATGTCTTCTTCTTCTTGGGAGCAATCTCGGGGAGCCTCTCGCTCCTGCGATCTGGGTCTTCAAGTGATGCGGCTTGAAAAGCTCGCTCCAGGGAGCACACTGCGTCTCTCTCTTCGCAAGGCACCGTGATGACTCCACCGCTTCCTGGCATCTTGAGGACGTTGTAGCCGTGATGAGTCACGGCCATGAACTTGGCCAGAGCTGGGTACCCGAGGATGGCATTGTATGGCAGGCGAATGTGGGCGACATCGAAGTCGATGAGTTCAGTGCGGTAGTTGTCGCGCGCCCCGAAGGTGACGGGGAGGCAAACCTGCCCAATCGGAACCGTGGATCCATCGGTTACTCCGGAGAAAGGCTTGGTTGGCTGAAGCTGATTGTAAGGCACTTGGAGATTGTTGAATGTCTCTATGGACAGGACATTAAGCCCTGCTCCACCATAGATGAGGGTTCTGGTGACTTGCACGTTGCTGATGATCGGGGAACAAAGCATCGAGAGGACTCCGGCTGTGGCTGCGCACTTGAGCTGATCTGCTGAGCTGAACGTGATGGCGCACGCTGACCACCTGAGCGGGCGCGTGGCCTCGAGCTTGGGGAGGACTGCATTCACTTCACGGGCGAACTGCTTGAAGATGCGTTGAGAGGCCGGGGCTTGGGCTCCACCCAGGATGCAAGTGATCGTGCGCGGCTCCTGGAAGCCCCCAGCCCCCTCGTCCTGATGATGGTCCTCGTTTCTCCTTGGCTGCGGCGGCAGAGGAGGGAGGCCTGCGTTTCCTTGCGGGTGATCCTCGCGAGGCTGATCCCTCCAGCCTCCCTCGCGAGTCTGATCCTGCCAGCGATCCTCGCGAGGTCGGTCACGCCACCCTTGGCGAGGGCCACGGTCTTCCCAGCGTCCTGCGTTTCTTCCTCCTCCTCGGCCGTAGCCTTGGTCATTGCGGTCGGGGCGTCGGCCGATTCTTCCTTCTCGCACGGCTCGGAGCTCTTGACATTCGTTGGTGTTGTGGGTGTGGAGGTCGTGGTACACACAGTACCGGCTGCCCTTGGAAGACTCAGGCTGATCTCTGCCTCGCTTGGTGTCTGGTTCTGCCATGAGCACGGCAGCCCCCTTGCGCTTCACGTCCTTGGCCTTGGGCTTCTTCTCTTCCGGGTCTGTGGCTGGCAGCTCGAGGAGGGAAAGGCGTCCTTCCTCAGCTCTGGCGCACTCGGTCGCCAAGTTGAACAACTCCAAGGATGTGCACAGATCTTCATGCATCGCCAACTCCTCCTTCATCTTGACGTCACGCACACCGTCAGAGAAGGCTGAGATGATGGCCTCCTCGGTCAGCTCGGGAATCTTGAGGCGTGCGTTGTTGAAGCGCTGGATGTACTTCTGCAGGGTCTCCCCTGGCTGCTGCTTGATGCGGCGCATGTCACTCACGGCAGGAGGCCGGTCACGAGTACCTTGGAAGTTGGCGATGAAGCGGGTGCGCATCTCGTCGAGGAGGAGATCGTGCGAGAGCGAGTTCGAGGAGCAGTGCGGGCTCCGTCCTTGAGTGCCATGGGAAACCAGTTCGCCATGACCTTCGTCCCGTTGGTGGCCGATGCCCAGCTCGTAGAGCTGAAGGAACTCCGCAGGGCGGCCGTGCCGTCGTAGCGAGGAGGCAGGTCGGCTTGAACTTGCGGCCACGCGACAGCTGCGCCTTTCGGTGGTGAAGGCGTGGCAGCTCTTTGTGGCCACAGGAGGCCTTTGGTGATGAAGAGCCTGGTCTTGCGGGTCCCCATGCGCTGCCGCTGGGAGCAGCGGGGTCTTGGCGTCTTTGGAGCAGAGCGCTTGGTCGTGGCGAGCGGTGCGAGGAGCACTCGGGCAGCTTCTTGGGGCGAGGACCTCTTGACAGCTCTGCTCTTCTTTGTCTTTGGCGCCGGACGGAGTGGGTTCTGCCCGGGACCCGCGCCTTAGGGCCAAAGCGCCTTCTTGGGGGAGGCTGGTGAGGCGCCGAGCTTCATCGCCCAGCAGGCGGGCGCGTGCAGCGAGAAGGGCCAGTGTGAGGAGCCCCTGCGGCGCGAGACGAGCTCGGCGGCGTGGTGAGCCACTCTTCGTGAGCGTCGTCGGCAGGCGGTAGCGCAGGAGCTCGTTTGCCACGATGGCGCAGCTCGAGCCTCCATGGGCGCTGAGCGCGCGAGACGAAAAACCAGTAGGCGAGTGAAGGAGAAGCGGTGCCGCCGTCTCGCCTCACAGACGGGTGATGGGATGATGCTTGCTGCTCGTTTCCCGCCGGGCGGTGGCGGCGTTAACGGCGGCGATGGAACGGCGAGGCGTCCGCCCGGCAGAAGCCGTCTGGCGGCAGGTAGCGAGCGGCTTAGCGCTGGCGCGGCCCGACAGCGTCGACATGGATGATGGCGGCGAAAAAAACAGGCGGCGGAAGGCGGATTCGGTGCACCCCTACAGCGCGCCAAATGTCGGATTTCGGGTTCCGGCAGACCCTCTAGGTTCGAACTACAGGGGTGCGCGAGATCTCGCCCCCTACCTACCTGCACCTCGTCGCCTCGCTAGGATCTAAGCTACCAAAAGAACAACACAAGAGACACAAGGTTTATACTGGTTCGGGCAACCATTGTGGTGTAATACCCTATTCCAGTGTGTGGTGTGGTGGATTGCCTCAGGGGCTAATGAAGAACAATACAAGGAATAACAGCCTCGCGAGGGTCTGTTCTTGGCCGGTGTGATGAACTGCTAGGGGGAGTTCAGTCGCACCCTCTCTCTCTCTCTAAGATTGATTTCTCGATGCCTCTACCTTGTGGGTGGCTAGTCCTATTTATAGGCAGAGGCCCTGGGCCTCTTCCCAAATATTGAGTGGGAAGGGCACCAACAATTGGCCATTTTGAAGGGGAACATCTGGTACACTTATCTGACTAAAGTTGGTCCTCGCTTTGTCAAAGGCTACGTGGTGACGCCGACTTGGGCTCCACGATGACTTCCTTCCTGCCGTTGCGACGGTCTTGGTCTTGTTGCACCGAAACAGGTGCCTTTGCTTGATGCTCTCGCCTGCGCTTGCCCCCTTTGCACCAAAGAGGAAATGAGGACACTGCGCGGGCTGGCGCCCGCCTGGCGCCCTTTGTCGTCATGGCTTGCGTCATGGGCACCTCATGAGGTACCCCGCCTTGATCTCTCCACCTCCTCGCGAGGCAGCCTGACGAGGCCGTTCTTGAGGAAGCTTCTGTCGTCGCCCATGAAGCTTGGCCCCTCGCGAGGTCTTGATCTTGTCTTGATGAAGATGGGCCGTCTTTGGCCACACCTTGAGCCATGCCGCAGGCATGCAGCGAGCAAATCTGGTACCCGTTCTGTAAGCAGCGACAGCCACAATATGGGTTGTAATGCTAACAAGAATAATATGGGCTCCAAAAAACCCTTAAGAATTAGCAAATTGGCTGTAAATTATTACAAATAATGGCAGATGGGCTGTATGCTGTTTTCCACAGATTTGAGGCTTTCCTAAAGAAAAGGTTGGCCTTTAACACTTGTTGTTGGATGTCCATCCAACGGCCATCATCTTCTTCAATCTCTGCTCTTCTGCTCCGGCCCGCTCAAGCAAGCGCCAGCACGACTCACTGCTCCCTCCTCCCATGCCGGCTGTGTCTTGCCGCAAGAGCCTCACCGCCCACCGTACTCCCACCGCTGGCCTAGCCATCCCTCTACTCACCCACACATGATGTTATTCTCCGGCGACGGCAGACGAACCAGTAAACCCTCGTACAGTCGTACTCCCCTCTGCGTGGTAAACAACTGCCGAGTCTTCCCTGCCTCCGTGTCGTCCCCTTCCTAGGCCTCGCCGTCGTCCATCGCCATGGTGCTCTCGGCGCTTGATGGTCAATGTGGTCAACGACCGACTTCCATCGGAAGAGTACTGTGCGTGGAGACGCTGACAGCTGGGTCCACGGCCGCAGCAAAGAAGTGCCTCCTTATTACGCGCAAAATAATTATTCCTCCACCTGAAAGCGGGGACCCACCGGACGGGCCACCGTATTTCGTGAAAAAAATGTTTCCCCCCTGACTGCTGGGACCCACTAGCTACACCTTCGCACGCAAGGAAGTGCGTCCGGGCAAAAAAAAAACAAAACGATTCGCCCCCCTGACTGCTGGGACCCACAGCTACATCTTCGCACACAAGGAAGTGCCTGACAGTAGGGACCCACCTGGTCAAAGCGTATGTAGCGTTGTCATTCTGGTCGCGAACATGTACATACATATATACTGGTGGATGTAGAGGCGCCCACGTGTCGTAGTAGAGGCGCGCATGTAGCATGTACACGTATGTACAGCGGCCAGGGTGCAAGAAAGAAAAGACGGCCACGTATGTGTACATACGGGCGGGGTCTCGAACGCCTACTCGCGCATACATACGCCGAGGGCTCGTTGACATGGCTGGGTCAGAACGGTGAAACAACGTCGTCGTCATGTTCATGCGGAGGCAACAGAATGCGTCGTGTTCATGGGGAGGCAACGGAATGCTCGTGTTCATGGGGAGGCAATGGAACGCGTGGGAGCCAACCGGCTGGGTCGGAACGGAATGCGTGGTCGTGTTCATCGAGAGGGCTTGGATGGAACAGGCGATGGAAACGAGGCTGGCGTGCCGCTGGCGGAGAAGCGGACCTCCTACGTTGGAGCAGGGCCCTGTTGATCGGGAGGGCACGGCTTACCGCAAAGCGGAGAAGCAGAGCTCTTACGGTCAAAGCGAGGTCTGTTGATCGGGAGGGTGTGGCGTATCGCAAAATGGGCCAAGCGGACCTCCTACGGTCGAAGCAGGGGTCCTATTGATCGGGAGGGTGTGGCGTACCGCCAAAACGGAGATAAACGGACCTCCTACGGTCAAAGCAGGGTCCTGTTCATCGGGAGGGTGTGGCGTGCCGCAAAGCAGGACTCCACGGATCTGTTCATCTCCACCGTCGACCTCCTCCGGCCTCCACGGGCTCCTGTTCATCCAGCCTCCACCGCGCGCTACTCCACCGGCTCTTGTTCAACCACCCTCCACCATCTCTGTTCATCCAGCCCTCCACACAACGGGTCTGTTCAACCACCCTCCACGGGCACCCTCCACCGTCTCTGTTCATCCAGCCCTCCACACCACGGGTCTGTTCAACCCACGTCCACGGGCACCCCTCCACCGCTCTCTGTTCATCCAGCCCTCCACCACACCACGGGGTCTGTTCATCCAGAGGCAACGCCACCATTCACTATTCATCCAACCCCCCCCATAGCGCTCCTTTGTTCCAGAGGTAGCATCGATCGGCTTGATTAGCGGCACTAGCGAAGAATCGCTCGATCGGGTTCGATTAACACCAACGATCGATTGCTCGAGTTCGATGAACGCGTAGCTGCGGTGCAATCGCTTGGGTTCAGCTAGAGCCCAACGCCTCGCTTCGGGTTCGATTAGAGCCAATGCCTACACACGCAGCAGCGTCGTGTCGTACGAGAAAGCAGCGCATCGCTCGGCCCCCGACCTCCCACCGTAACCAGGAACTCCCCAAAATTTTCCTCGCCCTTGCTTCTACCACGGTTTTTCCCGTCATGGACAGCCCAAAGAATGTCATGCAGCTGCGTCTCCGGCCTGCCCAGGACGAAAACCCATGTTCTGTCATGATTTTTTGTCATAGAAGTAGGAGCCCACCACATCTATGATGATACCGGGTTTTGTCACAATTATCGTCATAGAAGTGTCATATGTATGACAGAAAAAATTTCGTTCGGCCCAAAATGTCACGGATGTGTCTTTTTCTTGTAGTGACTCCTACTTTCTAGAAACTGTGTGGGTTATCTGAGATCATCGCCATAGTGTTTTTTCAGTAACCGTCTGCAATAGAAAAAACAATAATCATGATAATTGACCTATTATTTTTAATCCATTTAGTAATCAAATTGACATTTCGTATCAAACACACAATATATTTCATTTTCATATTACGACAATTATGTTTTCATAATTGAAATACATTAGAGTACAAAATCATATAGCTTCAGCACTTAGTTACACCATATATGCATATAGCTAGCTACCCCATTACACAATAGCACCAAGTTTAACATGCAATATCTCAAACCTTTGGCAATTAGCATCATAGACGGTAGATAGATAGATAGATGAATCTCATCTGGAAAACTGCTGAAGCGAAAATCAAACATTGAGCCTTCAATGATGTTGATGGTCCTTGCAACATTATTCTAGTGCGTTGATGTCTACTACACAACCTTTTTCTTGTAGACGTTCTTGGGACTCCAAGTGCAGAGGTTTGTAGGACAGTAGCAAGTTTCCCTCAAGTGGATGACCTAAGGTTTATCAATCCGTGGGAGGCGTAGGATGAAGATGGTCTCTCTCAAACAACCCTGAAACCAAATAACAAAGAGTCTCTTGTGTCCCCAACACACCCAATACATTGGTAAATTGTATAGGTGCACTAGTTCAGCGAAGAGATGGTGAAACAAGTGCAATATGGATGGTAGATATAGGTTTTTGTAATCTGAAAATATAAAAACAGCAAGGTAGCAAGCGATAAAAGTGAGCATAAACGGTATTGCAATGCTAGGAAACAAGGCCTAGGGTTCATGCTTTCACTAGTGCAAGTTCTCTCAACAATAATAACATAACTGGATCATATAACTATCCCTCAACATGCAACAAAGAGTCACTCCAAAGTCACTAATAGCGGAGAGCAAATGAAGAGATTATGGTAGGGTACGAAACCACCTCAAAGTTATTCTTTCCGATCAATCCATTGGGCTATTCCTATAAGTGTCACAAACAGCCCTAGAGTTCATAGTAAAATAACACCTTAAGACACACATCAACCAAAACCCTAATGTCACCTAGATACTTCAATGTCACCTCAAGTATCCATGGGTATGATTATACGATATGCATCACACAATCTCAGATTCATCTATTCAACCAGCACATAGAACCTCAAAGAGTGCCCCAAAGTTTCTACCGGAGAGTCAAGACGAAAACGTGTGCCAACCCCTATGCATAGGTTCATGGGTGGAACCCGCAAGTTGGTCACCAAAACATACATCAAGTGAATCAATAGAATAACCCGTTGTCACCACGGTTATCCCACGCAAGACATACATCAAGTGTTCTCAAATCATTAAAGACTCAATCCGATAAGATAACTTCAAGGGGAAAACTCAATCCATTACAAGAGAGTAGAGGGGGAGAAACATCATAAGATCCAACTATAATAGCAAAGCTCGCGATACATCAAGGTCGTATCATCTCAAGAACACGAGAGAGAGAGAGAGAGAGAGAGAGAGAGAGAGAGATCAAACACATAGCTATTGGTACATACCCTCATCCCCGAGGGTGAACTACTCCTTCCTCGTCATGGAGAACGGTGGGATGATGAAGATGGCCACCGGTGAGGGATCCCCCCTCCGGCAGGGTGCCGGAATAGGGTCCCGATTGGTTTTTGGTGGCTACAGAGGCTGGCGGCGGCGGAACTCCCAATCTATTCTGTTCCCCGATTGTTTTAGGGTATATTGGTATATATAGGAGGAAGAACTACGTCAGGGGGGCCACGAGGGGCCCATGACGGTGGAGGGCACGCCCAAGGGGGTGGGCGCGCCCCCCTGCCTCGTGCCTTCCTCGTTGCTTCCCTTACATAAACCCCAAGTCTTCTGGATTGCTTTTGTTCCAAAAATAACTCTCCCGAAAGTTTTCATTCCGTTTGGACTCCGTTTGATATTCCTTTTCTGCGAAACACTGAAACAAGGAAAAAACATAAACTGGCACTGGGCTATGGGTTAATAGGTTAGTCCCAAAAGTAATATGAAAGTGCATAATAAAGCCCATAAACATCCAAGATGGATAATATAATAGCATGAATACTTCATAAATTATAGATACGTTGGAGACGTATCAGCATCCCCAAGCTTAATTCCTGCTCGTCCTCGAGTAGGTAAATGATAAAAGGAAGAATTTATGAAGTGTGGATGCTAGCAGGTGCATAAGTTTGATCAATGATAATTTCAATCACCTTTTCTAGCATCATTATATGTCATAACAGTAGCTCAACTCATAGAACTTTTCATGATCAAGTAACAAACTATTCACATGTTAAAGTGTAGACAATAAACTTTCTTGAAAGCTAACAAACCGAGTTATTTAGTCATCAAACAATTACAATTCATCTTATTTTAGGAAGAGTCTATGTTAGAGCTTTGATTCAGCAAACTTCACATACTCAACTATCATTTAGTCTTCCATGATTGCTACCACTCAAAGCATATTTTTAGAACAAATAGTATTCATCGAACACAGAGAAAGATAGGGGCTTAATGTTTCGCCTCCCAACCTTTTACCTCAAGGGTAATGTCAACAGTAATAATTCATGCTCAAATATATTTGAATGTCCATATATGCTTAGATCTTTCCATCACGTGATGCTTGCCAACTGAAGAGTAGGTTGGAATGAGAAGGAATACTACTGACTCTTGCATAAAAGTAAAAGATAGGCCCTTCGCAGAGGGAAGCAGGGATTTGCAGAGGTGCCAGAGCTCGAAGCAAAAACAGAGATGCAAATAATTTTGAGAGGTATGCTTTAATTGTCAACATAACGACCAAGAGTTCCCAATATCTTCCATACTACATACATTATAGGCGGTTCCCAAACAGAAAGGTAAAGATTTTTACTCCCCCTCCACCAACAATCATCAATCCATGGCTTGCCCGAAACAACGGGTGCCTCCAGCTAACATCAATCCTGGGGGAGTTTTGTTTGCAATCATTTTTGATTTGATTTTGATCTTTTGATCATGGGACTGGGCATCCCAGTTACCAGCCATTTTCTCATGAATGATGAGCGGAGTCCACTTATCGTGAGAATAACCCACCTAGCATGGAAGATACTGCTAGCCCCAAGTCGCTACATGAGCGATTCGGGCATACAAAACAGACTATTATTTGAAGGTTTAGAGTTTGGCACATGCAAATTTACTTGGAACGGCAGGTAAATACCGCATATAGGTAGATATGGTGGACACTCATGGAAGAAACATGGTTCAAGGAATTTGGATGCACAAGCAGTATTCCCGCTTAGCACAGATATTTTGGCTAGCAAAGGACTCTAAATAGCAAGCACCACATGTTAGAGGATCCATAACAATATAACTTCTATACAAATATACCCAAGCATAACTCATTATGTTGTCTTCCTTGTCCAACTTCAACTAATTTGCTCAGGTTTGAAAATAATAAATGGGGCTCACAATCATAAAAGATGTCAAAGATAGTATATTTATATGTGAAATCTCTCTTCCTTCAATATTCTTTCATGAATTGTTCAAGTGACCAATACAATGTTCGCTAACCTTCAATAAATTTACCACCTCTACTTCATCATGTGAAGGCATTACTCCCCATGGGAAAGGCATATGAAACATATATAATTTCAGATTTATGACATTCAAATCATTCAACCATTTACTCATAGGATATAAGTGAAGCACACGAGTAAATGACAAACAACTCCAAAAAGTTATAAGTGAAGATGAATGAGTAGTTAAATAATTATGTAGCTATGTGAAGACTCTCTCTCATTTAATAATTTCATATCTTGGTATTTTATTCAAACAGCAAGAAAGCTAAAGAAAATAAAATGACGCTCCAAGCAAAACACATATCATGTGGTGAATAAAAATATATCTCCAAGTAAAGTTACCGAGGCTCTTGCCACTCCTTATTCCATAGTCCATCGAATCTTCACCCAAAACTTGAAAACTTCACAACACAAAACTCAACAGAAAACTCGTAAGCTCCGTTAGCGAAAGAAAACAAAACACCACCTCAAGGTACTGTAATTAACTTATTCTTTACTTATATTGGTGTTAAACCTACTATATTCCAACTTCTATATGGTTTATAAACTATTTTACTAGCCATAGAGTCATCAAAATAAGCAAACAACACACCAAAAACAGAATCTGTCAAAAACAAAACAGCCTGTAGTAATCTGTACCTAACGCAAATTTCTGGAACTAATAAAAATCTACCAAAATAGGAAGACCTAGATAATTTGATTATTGATCTTATGCAATTGGAATCAGTATTTTATCACGTTCTGGTGATTTCAAACAATTGTTTTCGTGAATAGAAAGTTTCTGGGATTTTAAGCAAGATCAAATAACTATCATCCAAGAAGATCCTATAGGTCTTACTTCGCACAAACACTAATTAAAACTTAAAACCACATCTAAACATAAGCTAGATGAATTATTTATTCCTAAACAGAACCAAAAAGCAAGAAACTAAAATAAAAATTGGGTTGCCTCCCAACAAGCGCTAACGTTTAACGCCCCTAGCTAGGCATGATGATTTAAATGATGCTCACATAAAAGATAAGAATTGAAACATAAAGAGAGCATCATGAAGAATATGACTAGCACATTTAAGTCCAACCCACTTCCTATGCATAGGGATTTTGTGAGAAAACAACTTATGGGAACAAGAATCAATTTGCATAGGAAGGTAAAACAAGCAAATATTCAAGATTTTCAACACAGAGAGAGGAAACTTGATATTATTGCAATATGTAGAAGCATATGATCCTCTCTCATAATATTTTTCAGTAGCATAATGAATGAATTCAACCATATAACCAGCACATAAAGCATTCTTTTCATGATCTACTTGCATTGAAATTTACTACTCTCCACATAAGAAAATTTATGCTCATCAATAGTAGTGCGAGCAAACTCAACAAAATAACTATCATGTGAAGCATAATCCAATTGAAAATTAAAATCATGATGACAAGTTTCATGGTTATATTTATTATTTATAGCATACGTGTCATCACAATAATCATCATAAATAGGAGGCATGCTTTCATCATAATAAATTTGCTCATCAAAACTTGGGGGACAAAACATATCATCTTCATCAAACATAGCATCCCCAAGCTTGTGGCTTTGCGTATCATTAGCATCATGGGTATTCAAAGAATTCATACTAACAACATTGCAATCATGACCATCATTCAAAAATTTAGTGCCAAACATTTTAATGCATTCTTCCTCTAGCAATTGAGCACAATTATCAGAATCCTTATTTTCACGGAAGACATTAAAAAGATGAAGCATATGAGGCACCCTCAATTCCATTTTTTTGTAGTTTTCTTTTATAAACTAACTAGTGATAAAACAAGAAACTAAAAGATTCGATTGAAAGATCTAAAGATATACCTTCAAGCACTCACCTCCCCGGCAACGGCGCCAGAAACTGTGTGATGTCTACTACACAACCTTCTTCTTGTAGACGTTGTTGGGCCTCCAAGTGCAGAGGTTTGTAGGACAGTAGCAAGTTTCCCTCAAGTGGATGACCTAAGGTTTATCAATCCATGGGAGGCGTAGGATGAAGATGGTCTCTCTCAAACAACCCTGCAACCAAATAACAAAGAGTCTCTTGTGTCCCCAACACACCCAATACAACGGTAAATTGTATAGGTGCACTAGTTAATGAAGAGATGGTGATACAAGTGCAATATGGATGGTAGATATAGGTTTTTGTAATCTGAAAATATAAAAACAGCAATGTAGCAAGCGATAAAAGTGAGCATAAACGGTATTGCAATGCTAGGAAACTAGGCCTAGGGTTCATACTTTCACCAGTGCAAGTTCTCTCAACAATAATAACATAATTGGATCATATAACCATCCCTCAACATGCAACAAAGGGTCACTCCAAAGTCGCTAATAGTGGAGAACAAACGAAGAGATTATGGTAGGGTACGAAACCACCTAAAAGTTATTCTTTCCGCTCAATCCATTTGGCTATTCCTATAAGTGTCACAAACAACCCTAGAGTTCGTATTAAAATAACACCTTAAGACACACATCAACAAAAACCCTAATGTCACCTAGATACTCCAATGTCACCTCAAGTATTCGTGGGTATGGTTACACGATATGCATCACACAATCTCAGATTCATCTATTCAACCAACACATAGAACCTCAAAGGGTGCCCCAAAGTTTCTACCGCAAGACGAAAACGTGTGCCAACCCCTATGCATAGGTTCATGGGCGGAACCCGCAAGTTGATCACCAAAACATACATCAAGTGAATCAATAGAATGACCCATTGTCACCACGGTTATCCCACTCAAGACATACTTTAAGTGTTCTCAAATCATTAAAGACTCAATCCGATAAGATAACTTCAAGGGGAAAACTCAATCCATTACAAGAGAGTAGAGGGGGAGAAACATCATAAGATCCTACTATAATAGCAAAGCTCGCGATACATCAAGATCGTATCATCTCAAGAACACGAGAGAGAGAGAGAGAGAGAGAGAGATCAAACACATAGCTACTGGTACATACCCACAGCCCCGAGGGTGAACTACTCCCTCCTCATCATGGAGAATGCCGGGATGATGAAGATGGCCACCGGTGAGGATCCCTCCAAAGCAGGTGCGAGCAGGGTCCCGATTGGTTTTGGTGGCTATAGAGGCTTCCGTGGTGGAACTCCCGATCTATTCTGTTCCCGAAGGTTTTAGGGTATATTGGTATATATAGGAGGAAGAAATACGTCGGGGGCCACGAGGGCCCACGAGGTGGAGGGCGTGCCCGGGGTGGGCGCGCCGCCTCGTGCCTTCCTCGTTGCTTCCCTTATGTACACCCCAAGTCTTCGATTATACATTCAAAAGTAACTCTCCGAAGGTTTCATTCCATTTGAGTCCGTTTGATATTCCTTTTCTGTGAAACACTGAAACAAGGAAAAAACAGAAACTGGCACTGAGCTCTGGGTTAATAGGTTATTCCCAAAAGTAATATAAAAGTGCATAATAAAGCCCATAAACATCTAAGATGGATAATATAATAGCATGAATACTTCATAAATTATAGATACGTTGGAGACGTATCATGCGTGTGGATGATTGACCGCCCATCCTTCATCCTCTTGAGGAAGACTTCAATATTGTACTGTGGGTGTTGTATGAATACCCTCCTCACCTCTTGACCATACAAGTGGTTTGAGATGTAATCATCAGTGAACTCCTTTGGAAAGGCCTGAAAACAAAGATATGCATAAGTATCTTATCTAAATTTTGAAATGGCGCAAAGGAAGAAACATAGTATAAGAGTTAATACCATCATGTAGTTGACTGATGTCTTCTTCATTGTATAGACAAAGATCTTATTGTTTTTGTTGCTAGTTTATTTATCCTAAAAATATTTATCAGTTTCTGGAGTTGACTGATGTTCAAGGACATCTTATTTCCCCATATGGAAAATGGGTCGAATAGTGGGTCTTAAACCTCTGACAACAAGACCTACATGTGCAAGGCCAAATCGTTAAAAATCTAAATATTAGAATGGTTCCTGCAGTTGCATAATAATGTGCTATTAGCCAAAGGGCCATGCATGTGCATACCTCGATGGTAAATCTCTGTGTCTCCCATTGTTTCCTTGCAACACATATAAGGTAGCTATTGATCAGGTTAAGTGAGAGTTGGCATACTATCAGTAAAATATGTTGACGAAAATAAACACATTGCAGATCCGAAAAATTAATTCGAGCCACATGGAAAAGCCAGTTATCCAAACTAAGCATGCTTAAGAACTAGGAAATCTAGCAATTGTATATATTTCTCATGTATTTGCTACAACCAAATTCAATTTATTTCAAACATGCATAAAAATACAAAATTGTACCCACAACAATTGAACATCGCATTGCAGAATTGAACTAAATAGTTAACTGAATACCACAACAAATGAATCAAACAATTAACTAAGCCCCACATTGCAAAATATAACATACTAGAAGATCAGATAGTTAAACCAAACTGAGCATTCTTATCAACTTGAAAATATAGCAATTTTATAGGTTTCTCATGTATTTTGTACAACCAAATTGGATTTTTCTCTCACTTGCACAACAGTACAAAATTGTACCCACAAGAATTAAACATCACATTATAGAATTGAACCAAATAGTTAACTAAACATCACAACAAATGAACCAAACAGTTGACTGAGCAACCTGCACAATATATAGAATATATATATATATATATATATATATATATATATATATATATATATATATATATATATATATATATATATATATATACTAGAATATCAGATTGCATAGTAACATTACATAGGACAATTCACTAGAATTTCTAAACGAAAGGCGGGAGCAACACATGCAACAAGTAAATCGAACATGCTTAACCAGCATAGCTAGCTGAACATAGGTCCTTACAGTAAGCTAAAAAAAGCTACTCCTCATCATCGGAAATATCAATGACGATGGGCTTCTTACACTTGGAAGAGGGCGAGGCCTTCGTGGGTGCCCTCCTCGTAGTGGTGAGTCACCTGAGCCGCTCTGGGCACGAACCTACTGGCTCTGGAGTTGAGGTAAGCACAAACACGCTTAGAAAGCACCTCGTAGTCTTCGTCGAAGGCAACGATAGTGGCCTCGATAAAACACCATGAACTGGCATTTAAAGCAGCCAACCGCATGGTGGCATCCGCGCGCAAGGTGTCGATGGTGGCTTCGACGGTGAGGTGCTCCTCCAAGATCCGGGGGTTGGCACGCACGACAGCCATCGTGACCTCATCCATGCGTGCGGGCGCAATTTGCTTCTCCACTACCAAATGCTCCTTGAGCTCATAGCTATACAACATGCACCATGGCTTTGGACGACACTTATCTGGAGGATGGGGCAGTGGTTTGGGTGGAAGGTGTTACGTCAGCGGCCGGGGCATGTGGGATGGAGAAGTAGGAGGAGGACTGGGGACGGGGTGTGGATTACCTGACTAGATCGACGAGGCCGAGTAGCAGGAAGGAGCGTCGCCGATGAGGCGGCGGCGCTGCAAGCAAGCAATGAAGGTTTGAACTTGGAAAGGAAGGAGGAAATAGGGGAAATGTGGCTTTTGGTCAGGAGGAGGGGGAGGTAGATATTTTCATGGTTGCCGAAAATTTTCAGTCAGTGCAGCGAAAAACTGGTGCGCAAAGTGTCATCAGACACTGTCCATTATTCAACACTGTGTGCGATATCTGAACATCACAAATGATTCCTATAGCTTACCCCATGTGTGATGGTTTTGAACATGCAAATTTTGGTCCGAGTTTCCCGAGTTATAGTGGTCATCCCCGTCATTGCATAATTTGGGTACACAAAAGAGCCTAGAACACACCTACACTTTTTAATCGAGCAAATTCAACAATTAAAATAGAGCTAGCCGACCTAAACATTACTCTAACAAAAGACCAGCACTCTAAACAAAATACTACTACTCAGTTTGGCGCGAGTCGATCTCCGCCGCCTCCTCCATGTCCAGCTCGCACTCGATGACCTCCTAGGGGAAGGGGCTCCATGGCATCCTCGTAATATTCGGCAAGCATCTCGCCGTCCGTGTCCACCATCTCTTTGGAAAAGGACGCCATGAGCCGGGCGTGGGTGATAACCTACAAGTACAGGGGATCAATTGTAGCCTTTCCCGATAAGTAAGAGTGTCGAACCCAATGAGGAGCTAAAGGTAGAATTAATATTCCCTTCAAGTTCTATCAACCACTAATACAACTCTATGCACACTTAATGTTCGCTTTACCTAGAACAAGAATAAACCTAGAAGTACTTTGTAGGTGTAAATAAGGGATAGGTTTGCAAGATAATAAAGAAAGTGGAAATAAAAGTTAGGTGCTATTTTACTAAAAGTACGATTAGGTAGTATAGAGAGTGTGGAAAAGTGGTGGTAGGATTTGCGGAATTATCCCTAAGCAATTGGCTAAGTTACTATACCGATAGCAAGTTTTTATGTGGGAGAGGCCACTGCTAGCATGTCATCCCTTAATTGGGATTCTATGCACTTATGATTGGAAGTACTACCAAGCATCCCAACTACTAAAGTTCATTAAGGTAAAACCCAACCATAGCATTAAGATATATGAAAGTGCGTTATATCTACTAGAGGGGGGGCGAATAGGCGATTTTTATGAATTCTTCACTGAGGAATTTGCTGGTGAGGAAATTCCTTAGCGAATAACTAATTGCAGCGGAATAAGTACTCAAAAGTAAACATAACAGAAGACAAGCATAGTCATCATGATGAAATGAAGACAAGCACAGAGTACTGAAAGCGTAAACACATGATAACACAGGATGAAGACAAACAGACTGAAGAAATTGAACTAAGGAAATTGAGAAAGTCTTCAGTCAAAGTCTTCAAACACAGACATGACAAGCACACAACACAGTAATGAGGAAATGAAAGAGTTGAGGAAATAGAACCAGTTGGCTTGGTGAAGACAATGATTTGGTAGACCAGTTCCAACTGTTGTCTCAGTTGTACATCTGGTTGGAGCGGCTAGGTATTTAAACCTTAGGACACACAGTCCCGGACACACCGTCCTCACCGTATTCTCCTTGAGCTAAGGTCACACAGACCTCGCCCAATCACTCGTGGTAAGTCTTCAGGTGACTTACGAACCTTCACAAACTCGGTCACTCGGCGATCACAATTCCTCTTGGATGCTCTAGACCATGACGCCTAACCGTCTGGAAGAAGCATAGTCTTCAAAGGTAACAAGCGTCGGATCCACGCAGGATCAATCTCTTCAGTGATGCTCAATCACTTTGGGTTTGTAGGTGTTTGGGTTTGGGTTTTCCTCACTCGATGATTTTCACTCAAAGTCCTCGGAGGATGGGATGCTCTCAAATGACAAGTGTCGGTTTCTCTCGAGCAGCCAACCAGCTAGTGGTTGTAGGGGCGGCTATTTATAGCCTAGGAACAGCCCGACATGATAAGACATAAATGCCCTTCAATGATATGACCGTTAGGTGGATAAGATATTTTGGGACAGCCGACACATAGCACAACAATGGTCGGAAATTTGAGGCTCAAATTCCTCAGGGCTATCATGTTCCTCACTGTGTAGGCAATCTGCACTGGCGAATTCCTAACTCCTCAGTCAGAACAAATTCCTCAGAGACCAGAATAGCTTCGTCTCCGTCACTGAAGAATGTGACTGAACTGTATGAGATTTCCAATGGCTTCACTCGAAGGGATTGGTAGGTGTAGGATTTTGAGTTGAGCATCACTTGGAAATTTTTCCTTAGTATTTCCTCGACCCCCTTTAACAGTACGATGTTTCCAATGACTCAATAAAGAGAAAATGAAACTACAAAAACAAAAGTCTTCACGCTTCATGTTCCTCAAATGAATACCAAGTCTTCAAGGTCACACCAATTTCTTCACCTTTAAAGTCTTCAGAAAGTCTTTAGAAATCCACGACCCCCTTTAACAGTACGGTGTTTCCAATGACTCAATAAAGAGAAAATGAAACTACAAAAACAAAAGTCTTCACGCTTCATGTTCCTCAAATGAATACCAAGTCTTCAAGGTCACACCAATTTCTTCACCTTTAAAGTCTTCAGAAAGTCTTTAGAAATCCAAAGTCTTCAATCGAAGAACTTCATTGTTAGGGGTCGACTTTCTCTATAGATATCAAACTCCTTATAGACTTATAGACCTATGTACACTCACAAACGCATTAGTCCCTTAACCTATAAGTCTTCAATACACCAAAATCACTAAGGGGCACTAGATGCACTTACAATCTCCCCCTTTTTGGTGATTGATGACAATATAGGTTAAGTTTTCAACGGGGATAAACATATGAAGTGTAAATACTGATATCGAGGAATTTGATTGCAAGATATAGAAGAACTCCCCCTGAAGATGTGCATAGTGAGGAATTTTCTTTTAAAGCAATGCACACTTGAAGAGTTGAATCATGGAGATCTCCCCCTATATCTTGTAATTCATACACGCATTTGACATATAATATGAATAATTTGAAATGCATGATGAAATATGGTGACTGATGTAATTCAGCATGCGTGCAATAACATTAACGAGGAATAAGCATGCAGAAGAACACAACAAAAGTATCAGGTCACCATAGAGTTTAAGTTTACAACTTGATCCAGCAAAGTCATCAGAAGAACGAGAGTTGTAACTTGGTAAAAAAACGCCCATATAATAGAACCGCTTGAAGACTAACTCAAATTTCTCCCCCTTTGTCATCGAATGACCAAACGGATCGAAAATGAGGACTGACGCCCCTGAAGAATATCAAGTTGATGAAGGAGCGCCAGCGCTGTTGGGGTCGTCTGATGATGTTGGGCCTACCGCAGTGTCGCCCAAGTCTTCATGCTCATCGGTGTCGCGCGATGAAGAATAGGACCTGGTCACCAAGGAAGGAACCTTGACCTTCTTGTAGTTCTTTGGTGGAGGTGCAGACCAGTCAAAGTCATCCTTGAGACCCATTTTTTTCAGATCTTCTGCGCTATAGACATGAGACAGAACATCCCAGGTGTGGTTGAAGGTTTCATGGAGGTAGTAGTGTTTTTTCTTCATTGCATTGTGGGTTGCAGTCATGTTGTGAGAATTGAACCAAACTGACGCTTGACCCATTTATGATTGCGATCAACCTTCTGATGAAGACCGAGGAGAAGCTACGATCAGTCATCGCCCTGGGTGTTGTGCCTTGAGGATTTTGCTTGGTTGTGTTGGCGGCAGATTCACGGGTGGCAAAGCCGTCATTGGTTGAGTAGGATGTAGCCTTGCGAAATTGACCATCCAATGGACGAATGCCTTCATCTATAACAGCAGCGGCCTTGCCCTTGTCATCAGCTGAGGAAAATGTCCGTTTGAGGACTTCAATCGGAGGCAACTAGCTGCAATGGTTCAGTGTATCATCTTTGTAGTTGAGTGAAGACATTGTCCTGATGAATCTCATAATCCAAGGTGCATAAGGCTTCAGCTTAAACGGTGACATAGAGACATTGGCCAGAGTCCTCATGAATAAATCATGGAAGTTGACGGGAACGCCATGAATGATATTGAAAAGCAGATTCTTCATGATGCCAACGACTTCTTCATCATTCGAGTCGTGGCCCTTGATTGGACTCAATGTCTTCGTCAAAATGCGATAGACAGTCCGAGGCACATACATTAATTCCTTCACGAGGAATTTGGTTCGTGGAGCCTGACCTGGCTTCAATGGCTTCATCAGTACTTGCATGTAGTGATCAGAAGCTCAGTTCTTTGAGACACAATGAGCAGCTTCAAGGGAGGACTGAGTGGTAAGGCACGAAGCAATTCAGTAGCTGGTGCCTTGTAGTGAGTGTTTTCAGACATCCAGTCCAGCACCCATGAATTCACATCTTCAGAATCTCAGGTGATGTGCAGCGTCGCATAAAATTGAAGAATGAGTTCTTCATTCCAATCACAGATGTCAGTGCAGAAATTTAACAGTCCAGTGTCGTGAAGAACACTGAGGACTGGCACGAAGCACGGCAGAGATTCCATATCCACGTGAGGAATGTGCGGATGATCGAAGACTTTGTCTTTGTTGAACAACACTGAGGAATAGAAATTTGCCTGGCTGGCAGTCCAGAAACGCCTCTTCCTAATGCGAGCAGAGTCATAGGGGTTGTAGTCAGTGAAGAATACATGCTCTCCAAAGAAATCATCAGCCTTGAACTTTTGTTTCCTGGAGAATGGATCCTTTGGCTTGGGTAGAGGAGTGTCAGTGAGTTGCATCACAACCTCAGGAATCGCAATCTCAGGTTCTTCAGGCTGAGGAATTTCTGGTTCCTCTTCAGCGGCAGTCTGCGTCTTCAGATGTTCAGCAGCAGCAGTTTCTTCAGCACTAGTGGCTGGAATTTCTTCATGTACAGACGAGGTGGGGTGAGTTTCTTCAGAGCCCATTTGAACAGTTTGTTCAGTGGACTGAGGAATTTGTTGTAAAGGTGTGAACAGTGGAGAGTTGGGATGCTGATTTTCCCAAAAATCATCATTCATCAATGGAGTAGTACTCCCAATGTCCATGTCAGAATTGTGTTCATCTAATTCTTCAACGCCGGCCTATTCAGCTGTGAACTGAGGCATAGGCGAGGAAACAATTGGTGTTGAAGTTATTTCATCCACTTCAATTTCTTCATCCATCTGCTCTGTCGAAGCAGCAGAAGGATTTTCTTCATCAGATTCGCTAGGGATCACATATTCTTCATCAAATGGAACAAGGTCCTTTGATGGCATGGTTGAGATCGGAACAACATCAATGGGATTTTCCAACGAACTTGTCATAGACTTCATTTTCTTCGGAGCTGAAGAATCTGAAGTAGCTGATGCTTTCCTTTTTCTTCACAGCTGCACGCTCTGCAGCCTTGGTCTTCTTCACATCTGATGCAGATGGAAGGATTGGAGTTGGGGTAGGTGCAGGAGGAGCAGAGGAATCATGTTGATTTTCTTCAGGCACAACTGAGGCAGTTGCCCTGACCTCTTCATTTTCTTCAGGCGCACCACTAGTGGATGCCCTGGCAATTTCTTCAGTGGCTGGAATGTAGTCATCAGCCCTGGAACTCACATTTTCTTCAGCAGTCTGAAAGTCATCAGCAGTGCTGGCATGTTCTTCAGTTGGCTGAGCAAATGCTTCAGCCTGAGGAATTTCCTGTTGCGTTGGAGCTACAACATTGGTGGTGAACGTCTCGGTCAGTTTAACAAACCTGACCTTGGCTCCTTGCCAATCAGCATATTAAGCATTGAAATCATCGCTGAGGGCTTTGATTTTAGACTGGATCTTCACAAGATCATCAGTTGTAATAGATACAACGTTGTTCTTCAGAAATTTCTCCTTCCTGTACTGCGCTTTCTTGATCTGCCTGGCCTTCTCATATTTCCATTTTTCTTCTTGGATGAAATGGGTCAGCATGTGACTTTGGCCAGGAGTCAACTTGAAATCAGGCATAGGTGTGTTTGGGTCCTTGTGCCAGAGTTCAATATAGTCGAGGATCAACCTTGGATCCAAAAGCAGTGGCACATTTGTGCCTTTGGCTCTAGCGGCCCTGACTTGCCTATCTCTGATGATCTCAGCAAGTTCTTCATCATCAGCTTCGTCTTCTTCAGACGACACTTGGAAGGCGACCTGCTTCTTCTAAGGACTAAGGCGAGGACCTCGTCCAGCAGTGGCCTTTGTCTTCAGCAGAGAGGGTCCCATTGAAGAATTGGGTGCAGCTGAGGAACTAGCTGAGACTCCTGAGGCAATGGAGATGTCTGTAGTCCTTTGGCACGTGGAAAGATGCACAGGTGCTGATGACTTTGGAGGAGCAGGTGAGGACTTTGGAGGAGCTCCTGAGGACTATGGAGGAGCTGAGGATTTTGGAGGAGCAGGAGCAGCATGAGGAATTGGCCTTGAAGGCTTTGAAGATTCTGGCCGTGACCCCATTGCTGGGGAACTTGGCCTTGAGGGCACTGAAGGTGAAGCACTTGGCTTACGTGCAGGCTTCTTTGCCATAGATTTCTTTGGCTTGATAGAGGCCTCAGTGGTAGCAGCAGCAGAGTCTTCATTGAATTTCCTCATTGCTTCTTTTGCTTGTTTTGCCAACTTGGCATGGCGCTTGGCCCTTTCTTCAGGAAAGTCCTCACCGCGCTTGATGCTGGTGGGATCTCCTTCTTGGCCAGGTGCCAATGGAGGTCTTGAGCATGGAGGGGTAACAGCGAATTTCTTCATGTATTTGGGAGTAACATATCTGTACTCCCTCAACTCTCTAGCCCATCTCCTCTCTATCTTCTGAATACGCACCTTGCGCTGATTTTTAACTTCCTCAGGAGGTGTGCAGTACCCAGCATAGATATCATCAGGGATCTCAAACGTTGTGTTGACCTCAGTCTTCTTTCTTCCCTTCTGTGGCTTCTTACCGTCAGCCATTTTCTTCAGATAAGGTATTTGATCAATTGAATTCTCTGAAGAAGTATGCAACTTTTCTTCGAGGAACGCTGCAAATGAGTTAAGTTGCTGAGAACCTAGTGATTCAGCAGCGGACATGAGTACCTGTGAACAGAGTATAGTTGCGAGGAATTTTGGAGAGGTCATATGCGTTCTCAGAAGGTTTTGTAAAAAGAACAAGTTTGAGGAATTTGACCATACGAGTCTTGAAGAATTTCACTGAGCGTTTTTGGTCTTAGGTTTCAGAGTTGTGCAGATCAGAAATCCGCAAAATTGAGGAATCTTGAAGAGAAATTGCAAGTTAGAGAAATGAATCAAGAACAGATGACATGTGAGGTGTTTAGTGTGTGAGGATTGAAGAAAAACGCCTTTGAAGATTTTGTAGAAATCATTCGAATCAAAGAGGGCAGTAAAAGTAACTTTTAATTACCCTGGACGAAGAACACGATGAACTGTCAGGTGGAAAAGTGAAGTTCGTCTGTGCAGATCTTCCACGCCCTAACTTGGCGGAGGAAGACGGCTACGGCGGCGGCGGAGTGAAGATTTCCGCGGCCGGTGCGAGTACGATGGCGACGAGGTCGAGGCAGTGAAGCTCTTCCTCACCGGCGATGATGAAGTAGCGGCGGCTCTAGGGTTTGAGAAGCTCGAGCTGGAGAAGGAGGTCGAGCGGAGTAAAGGAAGTGAGGAAGGGGAGAGGGGGTATTTATAGCCACGGTGAAAAACTGTTCGCTCGTAGAATTTGGACGAATGTGCCCCTGACCCTTCTCATTCGCATGACATGTGTCACCCACGTACTGAGAAGTGGAGATCATGGGTGAATAGATAAGTATATCGTGGGATGCGGAACGGTTTGAGCGGCAAAGCCGAAAATTTGTATAAGATAAGTTAAAGTTCCGTTCGCAAATTCTTCAGCTGACAAGGACACAGTGAAGATTTTGAACGAGTTTCAAATAGAACGCACATGAAGAATTTGTGAATAGATTGGGTTGAGTATAGCATCGAGGGGGAAGGGTCCGATCACATTCACTTAGCAGAAAAATAAACTTGAAGAATTAGCCATAAGTGAGTGCTGTAGAGGACATAAACTCATATATATATATATATATATAGCCAATGAAGAAAATCGACGGAAACAGTGAAGATTTTGCAAAGTTGAGAAATTTGAACAACTGAGGAATTTCAAAGCTGAGGAAAAACTCAAATTGAAGATTTCCAACTTTGGTGGTGGCGTGACCCACCATATAAGAATGATGATTTCAGGCACCGCGTTAATTTCTTCACACTTAGAGTGTTATTCTTCATTGGTTGAAGAAAAACGTTTCTTCATGTGTTGCACATCTAAGTCATCAATTTTCCATAAGTGTTAGGATGAGTGTCCTTTTCAGAGAAAATTCGAAGATTCTAAGATATTTAGCTCACACAGCAACTTGCTAAATCTCTTCTCATCCAAGGGCTTTGTGAAGATATCAGCTAGCTGTTCTTCAGTCTTCACATGCTCAATAGAAATGTCGCCCTTCAACACATGATCGCAAAGAAAATGATGACGAATCTGAAAGTGCTTTGTCTTCGAGTGATGAACTGGGTTGTGAGCAATCTTAATGGCACTCTCATTGTCACAGAGGAGAGGCACGTTCTTGACGTTGATGCCGTAGTCCTTGAGAGTTTGCTTCATCCATAGCAGTTGAGCACAGCAAGAACCAGCAGCAATGTAGTCAGCTTTAGCAGTAGACAGTGATACACAGTTCTGTTTCTTCGAGGACCAAAAGACCAAAGATCGTCCGAGGAAATGACATGTACTAGATGTTGACTTTCGGTCCACACGATCACCAGCATAGTCAGATTCAGAATATCCAATGAAATCAAAAGCCGAGCCATTGGGGTACCATAATCCAAGTGTTGGTGTGTGAGCTAGATATCGAAGAATATCCTTCACAGCCTTATGGTGTGATTCCTTCGGTGTAGCTTGATACTCGGGCACACATGCAAACACTAAGCCTTATATCTGGCCTAGATGCACATAAGTACAATAAAGAACCAATCATGGAGCGGTATACCTTATGGTCGAAGTCAATACCATTCTCATCAGTGCACATATGGCCATTTGTGGGCATAGGAATTTTGACGCCTTTGCATTCTTGCATGCCGAATTTCCTCAGTACATCCTTGAGGCATTTCTCTGAGATATGAATATGGCATTGCGCTGTTGACGAGTTTGAAGACCTAAGAAGAATTTCAACTCTCCCATCATAGACATTTGATATTCTTCACTCATCATATAGGCAAATTCATCACTATAACGTTGGTCAGTACAGCCAAAGATAATATCATCAACATATATTTGGCACACAAACAATTCATCATCATAAGATTCAGTGAAAAGAGTAGGGTCGAGTGAACTGGGTTTGAAGCCTTTCTTCATGAGGAATTCCTTCAAAGTATGATACCACGCCCGAGGGGCCTGCGTGAGGCCATAGAGGGCCTTATTGAGTCTGAAGACTATGTCAGGATGCTTTGGATTTTGAAAACCTGGGGGTTGAGCAACATATACTTCTTCCTCAAGCTTACCATTGAGGAATGCACTTTTCACATCCATTTGATATAAAGAGATATCATGATGTTTAGCATAAGCAAGTAATATGTGAATAGCCTCAAGTCTAGCGACAGGTGCAAAAGTTTCATCGAAATCAATTCCTTCAACCTGTGTGTAGCCTTGAGCTACAAGCCGTGCCTTATTCCTCACCACAAGGCCATTTTCATCTTGCTTGTTGCAGTAGATCCACTTTGTGCCAATGATATTGTGCTTGCGAGGATCTGGACGTTTGACCAGTTCCCAGACATTATTGAGCTCGAACTGATGTAATTCTTCTTGCATGACCTGAATCCACTCAGGCTCCAGAAATGCTTCATCTACCTTAGTGGGCTCTGTGATAGAGACAAAAGCATATTGCCCACAAAAGTTAAAAATGTGAGGCTTTTGAGCGTGTGAGAGGACCTGGTGCTTCAATGTCATCGATGATCTTTTCAACTTGCACTTCTTTTGCAACGCGAGGATGAGCTGGTTGTCGTCGAGGAATTTGATCAGCATTTTCTTCAGCACCATTTTCTTCAACTCGATTTTCTTCAGCATTTTCTTCTGGTGCATTAGCTCGACGTTCTTCACGTTCTGGAACGAATTCTTCACCAGATTCTTCGGTAGGAATGACATCCTCAGTAGCCTTGAACTTGATAGTCTCCTCAGGTGCTGGTTCATCAATCACAGAAGGTAGGTGCTCTTTTTGCGAGCCATTAGTTTCATCGAACCGCACTTCTACAGTTTCAACAACCTTGTGAAGAACATTGTTGAAGACTCTGTAGGTGTGTGAGTCCTTTCCATAACCAAGCATGAATCCTTCATGTGCTTTTGGTGCAAATTTAGCATTGTGATGAGGATCTCTAATCCAGCATTTAGCACCGAAGACTTTGAAATAACTCACATTGGGTTTCTTGTTAGTGAGGAGTTCATAGGCAGTCTTCTTGAAGAATTTGTGAAGATGTACCCTATTGATGATGTGGCACGTAGTATAAATTGCCTCAATCCAGAAGTGACGAGGCGTCTTGTATTCATCAAGCATAGTGCGAGCCATCTCAACAAGAGTCCTGTTCTTGCGCTCCATGACGCCATTCTGCTGAGGAGTATAAGGAGCAGATAACTCATGAGTAATACCAAGTTCATCAAGATAGTCATCAAGTCCAGAGTTCTTCAACTCAGTTCTGTTGTCACTTCTGATGTGCTTGATCTTCACACCAAAGTTGGTTGAAGCCCTCGAGGAAAATCGTTTGAAGACTTCCTGCACTTCATGTTTGTAAGTAACAATGTGTACCCATGTGTATCGATAGTAATCATCAACAATAACAAGACCATATAGAGATGCATCATTAGTGACTGCTGAGTAATGATTAGGACCGAAGAGATCCATATGAAGCAATTCAAATGGTCGATTGGTGGTCATGATAGTCTTCGCTGGATGCTTGGCCTTGGTCATCTTTCCTGCTTCACAGGCACCGCATAAGTGATCCTTGAGGAACTTGACATTCTCAATGCCAATGACATGCTTCTTCTTCGCAAGCGTGTGCAGATTCCTCATGCCTGCATGACCAAGTCGTCGATGCCATAGCCAGCCTTCTGAAGCTTTTGCGAGTAGGCACACGACTGATTGTGGTCCTATAGAGAAATCAACAATATACAAGTCTCCTCTCCTAAAGCCTTCGAAGACTTTGGAATTGTCAGCTTCCATAACCACAACACAACGATACTTGCCAAAGACAACAACCATATCAAGATCGCAAAGCATTGAGACAAACATGAGGTTGTATCCTAAGGACTCGACAAGCATGACTTTGTCCATGTGTCGATCCTTCGTGATCGCAACCTTACCTAGACCCAATACCTGACTCTTGCCTTTGTCAGCGAAGATGATATGCTTAAGATGCGATGGTGATAAGGGAGCATCCATCAATAGATTCTTGTCACCAGTCATGTGATTTGTACATCCACTATCGAGGACCCACTCAGTGGCTTTGGGTTGATCATCCTGCAGATGAATTAGTGCATCTTACGAACTCATATACTTCATCAGTGAAGAATATAATATCAAATTCATCAGACGAATTTCATCAAGCAGTAAGACATATATAGCAGTATGAGGACATGAGAAATGAAAGTTCATTTCTTCACGATTAGCCTGCGTCCTTTCAGGCACTTTTCAGGTCTCCAGCAAATTCTTCAGACGTTTACGCACGTCTGGAAACCTGACCCTGCAGAAGAGATTAGTTCTTTTTATTCACCACCCACATCTGAAGGGGTGGCAAAGAGTTCATCACTTTGCGAGCTCCGTATGAGAAAGGTGGCATAGACACCAATCCATTTCGTTTCACATAAGAGGAGTTAGGGTAAGCATATGAATAAGCAGATAAATTCTTTGAGGACTTATGAACATAATGAAGAATAATGCTCATATTCATAGCCCTTAGCTCTTCCCTGCGAAACAGAGTTGTTAGCATGATGATAATCATATGAGGACTTTGATCCTTTTGAGGAATTTGATCCACGTGAGGAATTTGGTCCGTATGAGGACTTGGATCCATATGAAGAATTTGGTCCATATGAAGAATTTGCTCTGGGGTTCCTATTCTTCACAGGTGGTGTCATGAGGACATTCACCTGAAGACTTTCAAGGCACCTTTTGGGAACCCATATTTTCTTCATAGGGGAACCGTTCCTGCAGTTAGTGCCAACATATCTAGCAAATACTTCACCATTCTGATTTTTGAATAGTTTATAGTTGGAGTCAAATGACTCATCAGAAGAATGAGAAGATTCACATGAAAAGCCAGATAGATTAGATGGATCAACTGGAGGTCCCTTTGCAGCAACCCATGAGGTTTTGGGGTACTGCTCAGGCTTCCAATATGTACCATCAGCATTGAGTTTCCTCTCAAAGGCAATACCCTCTTTCCTAGGGTTCCTGTTGAGGATCTGTTTTTTACGCACATCACAAAGAGTTTGATGCCCTTCGAGGATTTTGTACATGCCTGTCATGTACAATTCCTTCAGCCCTGCATCGTCAGTGATACTAGCAATGTCCTCAGATGAGGAATTACTGATAGCAGAGGCAGGTGAAGAATTTGTAACATTAGAAGCATTTGAACATTCAGGTGAAGAATTAGCAGATTCACGTTCAATGCATTTCAAACATGGAGGAACAAATTCTTCTTGAGCAGCACTGATTTGTTGAGCAAGTAATGAATCGCGCTCCTTCTGAAGATCTTCATAACTCACTCATAGCTTCTCAAGATCTTGCTTTCTCTGAAGAAATTCATAAGAAAGCTTCTCATGATCAGATAAGAGAGTGTTATGATGACCTTGAAGGTTGTCAAACCTGGTCTGAAGTCTCTGAATATTTTCAGTCAAGGTTTTAGTGCGATCTATTTCTTCACCCAACATATCATCACTTTTGTCTAACATGTTTTGAACCTTTTCAAAAGCCCTTTGTTGTTTCACAAAAATCTTAGCAAGTTTAGAATAGCTGGGCTTAAGATTTCATCAGATTCATTCTCACTAGATTCAGAGGAGGTATATTTGAGTACCTTGGCACCCTTTGCCATGAAGCAACAGGTGGGAGCATAGTCATCATTGCCTTCATCAACCTTGTCGGTGAGGTCATTTTCTTCAGTGTTGAAGATAGGCTTGCTGACGAATGCAGTAGTGAGGGCTAGGCTCGCCACGCCGGATTCGGACTCCTCAGATGCCTCCTCTTCCGCATTTTCTTCAGATTTAGCCTCAAAGTCCATTTCCTTGCCAATGAATGCCCGAGCCTTCTTGGAGCTGCTCTTCTTGTGAGATGAAGACTTTGAGGATTTTGATGATGAAGATTTTGAGGATTTCTTCTTTTTCTTCGCATCATCAGAACTGTAATCCTTGTATTTCTTCTTCTTTGATTCCTTTTCCCACTGAGCACAATCTTGAATGTAGTGCCCATGTTTCTTGGATTTGTGACAAAGACTCTTCTTGTAGTCACTGGATGAGGAATCATTGCTCCTTGAGGGTCTTACAAAGCGACCACGTCTTGAGAACTTCTGGAATTTCTTCACAAGCAGTGCTAGTTCATGGCTCAGTTCTTCGGGATCACCAAGGCTGCTGCCAGACTCTTCATCTTTAGATTCAGAAACTGACTTGGCCTTCAATGCACGTGATCTGCCATAGCTCGAACCATAGAGATCTTGTCGGTGTTCTGGGAACAGGGGTACCCAGACTTGCCTGCCTGCGGCCTGCGGCGTGGCCCAAGGGGTGGCCCATCAAGGCCCATCTTCATCAACACAAGATCAAGACCCTCGCGAGGGGCCAAGCCTCGCGGGGCGGACGACAGGAAGCCTCCTCAGGCACGGCCTCGTCAGGCTGGCTCATGAGGAGGTGGAGAGATCAAGGCGGGGTACCTCACGAGGTGCCCATGACGCAAGCCATGACGACCAAGGGCGCCAGGCGGGCGCCAGCCCGCACAGTGTCCTCCTTTCCTCTTTGGTGCAAAGGGAGCAAGCGCAGGCAAGAGTATCAAGCAAAGGCATCCGTTTTGGTGCAACAAGACCAAGACCGTCGCAACGGCAAGAAGGAAGTCATCATGGAGCCCAAGCCAACGTCACCACCAGAGCCTTTGACAGGCGAGGACCAACTTTAGTCAGGATAAGTGTACTAGATGTTCCCCTTCAAAATGGCCAATTGTTGGCGCCCTTCCCGCTCAATATTTGGGAAGAGGCCCAGGGCCTCTGCCTATAAATAGGACTAGCCACCCATAGGGTAGAGGCATCTAAAAGCCAGCTAGACAAGAGCTCGATCCAGGATCCGGCATCTTGGATCAGCAGAGAGAGAGCGACTGAACTCCCCCTAGCAGTTCATCGCACCAGCCAAGAACAGACCCTCGCGAGGCTGTTCTTCCTTGTATTGTTCATCATCATCAGCCCAAGAGGCAATCCACCACACCACAAAATAGAGTAGGGTATTACACCACAATGGTGGCCCGAACTAGTATAAACCCTGTGTCTCTTGTGTTGTTCCTTTCATAGCTCTAGGTCCTAGCGAGGCGGCGACGTGCAAGTAGGTAGAGGGTGAGATCTCCGCGCGCACCCCAGTGTTCGAACCTAGAGGGTCTACCGGAACCCGAAATCCGACATTTGGCGCACCAGGGAGGGGTGCGCCGGAATCCACCTTCTGCCGCTTTTCGTCCCGTCGCATCGTCATCATAATGTCCGGCGACCAGGCGGGCAACCCTGATCCCTGGGCGGCCTGGCCCGCCCACGCAGAGCCTTCGCCACGGACGACCCCATGCCCAGGCAGCTCGCATGTCCGCAGGGCGCTGCGGACCGCGGGCGACGCGACGATAACGACAACTCTCACGCTGCGGCAGGCGCGGTCGGGCGGCGAGGGCCTCCAACCACGCCATAGCCACGGCGCCAGACACCCGACGGGAGCAAAGCGATTCAGGGCGCGCTCACGGTGGCTGTGGAGCTACCGCAATGCAGGCTGCTGGAGGGCGGCGCGACGCGCTGCTAGAACGGGTGGCGAGCTCACGGCTTCGCTGCATCGGGTGCTCACCCCTTCGCACCCAACTCCCACCTCAGGTCGTGGAGGCCCACGGAGGCTCCACGACGCCAGCGCAGCTCCAGCGGACTCCAAGGCACCCTAACGCCAGCCAGGCCGCCAAGACGGGCCAGCAGCAGCGCTGCCTCCGCCTCCGGCCGGCGAAGAAGGACTCGCCACGACCCACGGCCCCAGTGGGCCACCGCTCCACCACCTCCAGGTGGGCGCCTCAAGCAGAACTGCGTGGCACGCGGAGCACTATGGCGCAGCCTTCGGGATGGCGGCCCCAGAAGAGTACGTGCCCCACATGATGGACCAAGGGCACACGCATGAGGACGAACAAGGCTCGCTCCTCGGCCCAAGCTGGGAGGACGAGGCACCAGAAGCTGAGCTCTTCCAGGAGCCCCGGGAAGGCTCCATCGGCCACGCTAGAAGCGACGATTATCGGGTACCGCTAATTCCTCAGGAGCAGGCATACGCTAACCATGGATCGCAGGAGGTGCAGGTCGCCACAGCGGGCGGCTGCCCCACTCCGGCAGTTTCCTACCCCTCAGGAGGAGGGCGCCGGGGGCTGCAGGAGAGGGGCCGAGATCCGGCATCACCGCCACGGCGTTCGGAGCAAGGCGCCCTCAGGAGGCAGGCCCTCTGCTGGGGAGGTGCCTCAGGGCCTGCCCCTAGTAGAGGACCCGTGGTCGTCGGGGGAACCGCTGGCGACCGCTCTACCCCATCGTGGCGTCCTGGTTTCCGGTCGTCGTCGGTGGAACTAGAGTGTGGCGCAAGGCGGGGCCCTCGTCTGGCGATATGAAGCAAGGCCGGTACCTGTGAAGAAGTCCCAGTGCCTGTGAAGCTCGCCGCCCCGTGACACTCTCACGTAATAATAAGTGGGGCTGTACACGCCAAGGAGTCTCAGGGGTGCCGGCCTCAGGCCCTGGGGTTCCCTCCCACGCCCAGTGGCAGCACTTAGCTCTGCGCTGGTGAGAAGACGTCCAAGACTAGACTAGGTGCCGGACGCGGCCTTTTTTTTTTGCTTTCATTGCTTTTTCCCTTGGCTGACGTTTTCCCCTGTTGGATTTAAGTTGGATTTGAGCTTGAGATTTGCATGTGTCCGGGGAAAGGGGTGTTTAGTCTCGTTCGAGCAATCTCTCACGTTCGTTACCACTTTGCCTTAGTTGCCTCCCTCGTGAGCCCCTCGCGAGCCGGGTCGAGCCTAGCTGCGTGCAGCCCTGCATCGTCGTCCGCCGCCCTCTCAGGAGGTTTTTATTACAGGTCCTATGGGCTCGATCAGGAGACACTCGAGACACCGCAGCCCTCCGCAGGCTATCTCAGGGCCACACGGGTGGAAGGTAAACTAGCCAGCCAGCTCGTCGCAAAGCCAGCCACTTGGTGCAGGCTTACGGGTGATATCGCATCTACTAATACGATGAACGCAAGTTTTTACATGAGGGGCTCCCCCTCCCAAAATGCTCTTACAACCTTCACGGCAAAGCCTGAACTCTATCTGCGCAGGATAAGGAAGCAAGGACAACACATGGTCAGTCGGATAAATCCCCCAATGCATCCTCAGGGGCACCTCCTGAAATCGTCGCTGGATTCGCTGGCCTTGCCATCGCTCTCCGCATTGCCGTCAGCGGCGTCAGGGCCGTTCACCACGCCGCCTTCATCAGCAGCCATGACCACGCCGTCGTTATCGGAAGCGAAGGCCCTGACGAGGGCATCCACGTTGTCTTCCATCCGGTCGCCAGTGTCGTCCCGGACGGCACAGGGGTGCTGGGCGATGGCGGCGTCAATGTCGAAGTTGGGGTCCATGTTTCGAAGATGGCTGAAGAAACGAGAAAAGGCGCGCCCGAGCAAGGCGCGGCTCCTCTCCCCCACCAACCTGTTGGCTCTGACCGACCGCACCTCCAACTGCGTCACTACGTCGGTGAAGAACTGAAGGTTACCAGCGTAGTTGACTGCGTGGGGCTCGCCAATGGCCGCCTTGCAGATGTTACCCAAGGCCGTGTTGGCTCTCTCCCGGAGCGTGGTCAGCATGGGGACATGCTCGTGCTCTAGGATCCGCCGCTGGCGTATCTCATCCTCGTTCTGCCGCGCAACGGCCTCAGCCTCGTCCACCCGTTGATGGAGAAGGGCGGCCCGGGAAGCATCGGCCCGCCGCGTCACTTCATCCAGCTTGGCCCTCAGGGCGGCGGTCCTGCCTTCAGCCTCGACCCGGATCAACCCCAGCCTCTCCTCGAAATCGCGCTCAAGGTTCAAGCGGGCCGTCGCCACCCGATGTCCGACCTCTTCCAGGACGCGGGCTTTCCGCGCAGCGACGTCATCCTCCTCCTGCGTCACCAAGCGCTCCCTCGTCTCCAGACACTCAAGATCGCGTGCGCGTTCGGCAGCTTCCAGCGTCAGTGCCTCCTCACGCCTCTGGAGCTCTGCCTGGTCGACCGAAGCCACCTTCATCGACGCAGGCCGCCTCACGCAGCTCCACCTGCTGCTCCAGGGAATGGCACCGGGCCTGGAGTTCTCGCGCCCGCTCCTCCGTCGCCTCACGCCGTCGGTCAGCCTCTCTGGCCTCCTCGACGACCCGGGAACGGCCATCCCGAGAGGCCGCTAGGGACGCCTCGGCTTCCTCATTGTCGAGGTCACGCTGGTGGCGCGCAAAGGCAACAGCCGCCTTCAGCTTGCGCCTCTCTTCAGCCAGGCGCAGGCCCTCAGCCTCAAGGCGCACGTCTTCGTCAGCGAGCTCTTCACCAAGCAGGCTCACCGCGTCGGCCGCCCTCCGAAGAAACCCTTGGCGAAGAGCGCGATGCTCCCGGGCGCGCTCGAGCATGTCTTCTGCACCGTCATCCGCACCAAGTAAGCGCGGAGGGCCACGAATCAGCGCTACACCTCTGGGAAGGGGGCTGGGGGCTTGCGCCCTCGAGATGGCCGGGCACGCCTCGCCAGAAGCCCGGCCTGGAGCCAGCCCATCCCCAAATGAAGAGCGCAGGGCTGACCTCAGCCAATCGCCATCCACGACAAGACGAGAAGCCCAGGGCAGGCTGGCTATGCCCCGAGAAGGCTCGCGAAGGAGGGTCGCGAGGCGTGCAGAGCCGCGATGCACCACAGGATGGCCCACCTCTCCGACCGGCCTCACCACAAGTGCTCTGCTTGAGCTCGGAGCGCTGGAAGACGGTGGAGAGGGCGAAGCCTAGGGGGATGGCTCCTCAGCCATCTCCGTGAACTCGGCAGGAAGGGCCCTGCAGAGCAAGATTCAGCCAAAGCGACGGGAGGATCAGGAGCTAGGAAAGGGGAAGGCTTACTCATCAATGGCGAAATACTTCCTGCGCTTCAGCAGGCGGCAAGGGTAATCGTCACCCAAGGCCTCCCTTCTCTTCCGGAGAGCCTCGAAGTCCACGCGGAAGCGGCCCAGGAATTGGGCGCAGGGGTCAGCCTGCGATGAGGAAGAAGCATCGAGGTGACCAGCGTCAGGTTCGTCCCCCTGATGCACGCCGCCGGTCACCTCACCAAGAAGGGTAGCTGCAGCCTCAGGGGCCTCAACCACGGGCGCCGCGGGCAGCGGCTCAACGCCTTCAGCCGCAGTAGTACGGGCCTCAGGAGCTGCCCCCTCAGGAGTGCTGCCTGGCATCGTCATCCCGGCGGGGGCCCCCTCAGCCTCCAGCGGCTCATGCCTCCCTGCTCCGCCACTTGAGGAAGGACCGCCGCGGGCAACTGGAAGAGTAGTCACCACCACTGGGTTCTCGCGAGACCCTGTGAGGCCTGCGGGGCGCAGCCCCCATTCGTCAAAGCAGGCATCTGCTTCACAAAGTCGCCCCTGTTCAAGCAAAAGTACAACAAAGCTCCTCCATGCCGGATGCTGCCAGGGGTGGGGTCCCCAGTCAAGACCAAGAGCACCTTCCTCAGCGCTTTAGGTGTCAGGTCCTCCTCCTGGAGCCTCATGCGATCCTCATGCCCGCCGAAGGCCCACATCCGGCGGGAGTGGCGCTGGAGAGGGGCAATGCGGCATAGCAGGAACTCCTTCACCACCTTGGGCGCCGTCACGTCGAGCGCCTCGGGAACACTGGTTTACGAAGATTTAAGACGAGCAGGGGCTCGTGAGCGTCTCCTGGCCCCAGCCTGAATTGGGGACAGCGGGAGATGTTGGCTCCGAAAGCAGGGGGCTGGGCACCCCGACATCCACGTACAGCCACCGCTCGCGGAACCCAGGCGTGAGCTGAGGAAGACTGAAATCAATCCCTGAAGCCGCTGTTTCTGGTGCGGCAATGAAGCTCACGCGCCCCGAGCATTGGGTAGGGTCGAACAGGCGCAGAGAGAAGAAGTGACGCAGCAAGGCAACTGAAGGAGGGATGCCCATCATTGCCTCACAGACAAAGGCGAAGACGACAAGAAGAGTAATGGATTCAGGACCCAAATGCATCATATGGATCTGGTAATGGGAAAGCACAGCGTTGAAGAAATTGGAAAAGGGGAACTAGTCCCATATTGAGCGTCGGCAAAGTACCGGACCTCGGTGACTATTCTGTTGATGGAGAAGTGAGACGCGGGCCAGGCCGTCGTCCTCCCGCCCTCGTTGAAGATAGTGGCCAGAGCAGAGCTGACCTTGCCCAAGCCTTCTCGGTTGAGTATGATCGACCGATCGACGGCAGGTGCCGCCGACGACGGCGAGCGAGGTGGAGGCACAGGTTTTCTTCCCTTTCCCCTTCTTCGTCGGAGCCATGGCGACGGAAGGGGGGAGGATTCGAGATTGGATTGGAAGCGGAGACTGGAGCTCGAGAGGAGGAAGAGCAGGGGACGGTCGAAGCAGCGAAAAGAGGGATGACTATGTGCAACCACGGGTCCGCCTAGCTGGGTGCAAAATAAGGAGGCATTGGGGCACAGGGCCGCCCACGTCCAATCAACTGCCAAGCGTCGCCCGAGGCTGTTGGGGAACGTAGTAATTTCAAAAAAATTCCTACGCACACGCAAGATCATGGTGATGCATAGCAACGAGAGGGGAGAGTGTTGTCCACGTACCCTCGTAGACCGTAAGCGGAAGCGTTATGACAACGCGGTTGATGTAGTCGTACGTCTTCACGATCCGACCGATCCAAGTACCGAACGTACGGCACCTCCGAGTTCAGCACATGTTCAGCTCGATGACGATCCCCGTGACCGATCCAGCAGGTGTCAGGATGTGTTCCACAAGATGACGGCGTGGTGACAATGATGATGTTCTATCGACGCAGGCTTCGCTAAGCACCGTAACGATATGACCGAGGTGGAATATGGTGGAGGGGGCACCACACACGGCTAAGGAACGATCACGAAGATCAACTTGTGTGTTCTAGGGTGCCCCCTTGCCCCCATATATAAAGGAGCAAGGGGGGAGGCCGGCCGGCCCTTGGGGCGCGCCAAGGAGGAGGAGTCCTCCTCCTAGTAGGAGTAGGACTCCCTCTTTCCTACTCCTACTAGGAGGGGAAAGGAAGGGGAGAGGGAGAGGGAAAGAGGGGGGCGCCGCCCCTCTCCTAGTCCAATTCGGACCAGAGGGGGAGGGGGCGCGCGGCCCATCCTGGCTGCCCCTCTCTCTCTCCACTAAAGCCCATAAGGCCCATTACTTCTCCCGGGGGGGTTCCGGTAACCCTCCGGCACTCCGGTTTTCTCTGAAATCACCCGGAACACTTCTAGTGTCCGAATATAGTCGTCCAACATATCAATCTTTATGTCTCGACCATTTCGAGACTCCTCGTCATGTCCATGATCATATCCAGGACTCCGAACAACCTTCGGTACATCAAAACTTATAAACTCATAATAAAACTGTCATCGTAACGTTAAGCGTGCGGACCCTACGGGTTCGTGAACTATGTAGACATGAACTAGAACTGTTTCTGGTCAATAACCAATAGCGGAACCTGGATGCTCATATTGGCTCCTACATATTCTACGAAGATCTTTATCGGTCAAACCGCATAACAATATACGTTGTTCCCTTTGTCATCGGTATGTTACTTGCCCAAGATTCGATCGTCGGTATACAATACCTAGTTCAATCTCGTTACCGGCAAGTGTATTTACTCGTTCCGTAATGCATCATTCCGTAACCAACTCATTGGCCACATTGCTTGCAAGGCTTATAGTGATGTGCATTACCGAGAGGGCCTAGAGATACCTCTCCGACAATCGGAGTGACAAAACCTAATCTTGAAATACGCCAACCCAACATGTACCTTTGGAGACACCTGTAGAGCACCTTTATAATCACCCATTTACGTTGTGACGTTTGGTAGCACACAAAGTGTTCCTCCGGTAAACGGGAGTTGCATAATCTCATACTCATAGGAACATGTATAAGTCATGAAGAAAGCAGTAGCAACATACTAAACGATCAAGTGCTAAGGCTAACGGAATGGGTCAAGTCAATCACATCATTCTCCTAATGATGTGATCCCGTTAATCAAATGACAACTCTTTTGTCCATGGCTAGGAAACATAACCATCTTTGATAAACGAGCTAGTCAAGTAGAGGCATACTAGTGACACTATGTTTGTCTATGTATTCACACATGTATTATGTTTCCGGTTAATACAATTCTAGCATGAATAATAAAAATTTATCATGATATAAGGAAATAAATAATAACTTTATTATTGCCTCTAGGGCATATTTCCTTCAGTCTCCCACTTGCACTAGAGTCAATAATCTAGTCCACATCGCCATGTGATTTAACACCAATATTCATATCTGTATATGATTAACACCCATAGTTCACATCGTCATGTGACCAACACCCAAAGGGTTTACTAGAGTCAATAATATAGTTCACATCGCTATGTGATTTACACCCAAAGATTACTAAGGTGTGATCATGTTTTGCTCATGAGAGAAGCTTAGTCAACGGGTCTGTCATATTCAGAGCCGTATGTATTTTGCAAATATTCTATGTCTACAATGTTCTGCACGGAGCTACTATAGTTAATTGCTCCCTCTTTCAATATGTATCCAGATTGAGACTCATAGTCATCTGGATCGGTGTAAAAGCTTGCACTGTTGTAACTCTTTACGACGGGCTCTTTTATCACCTACATAATCGAGAAATATTTCCTTAGTCCTCACTAAGGATATTCTTGACCGTTGTCCAGTGATCTACTATCAGATCAAAATTGTATTCCTTTGCCAAACTCAAAGCAAGGTATACAATAGGTCTAGTTCACAACATAGCATACTTTATAGAACCTATGACTGAGGCATAGGGAATGACTTTTCATTCTCTTTCTATTTTCTGCCGTGGTCGGGCTTTTGAGTCTTACTCAATTTCACACCTTGTAACACAGGCAAGAAACTCTTTCTTTGACTGTTCCATTTTGAACTACTTCAAAATCTTGTAAAGGTATGTACTCATTGAAAAACTTATCAAGCGTCTTGATCTATCTCTATAGATCTTGATGCTCAATATGTAAGAAGCTCCAGCGAGGTTCTTCTTTGAAAAACTCCTTTGAAATACTCCTTTATACTTTGCAGAATAACTCTACATTATTTCCGATCAACAATATGTCATTCACATATACTTATCAGAAATGTTGTAGTGCTCCTCTCACTTCCTTGTAAATCTGAGGCTTCTCCAAAAGTTCATATAAAACCATATCTTTGATCAACTCATCAAGCATATATTCCAACTCGAGATGCTTGCACCAGTCCATAGATGGATCATTTGGAGCTTGCACATTTTGTTAGCACCTTTAGGATTGACAAAACCTTCTGGTTGCATCATATACAACTCTTCTTTAATAAATCCATTAAGGAATGCAGTTTTCACATCCATTTGCCAAATTTCTTAAAATGTGGCAATTGCTAACATGATTCAGAAAGACTTAAGCATCGCTACAGTTGAGAAAATCTCATTGTATTCAACACCTTGAACTTGTCGAAAACCTTTTTCCGACAAGTCGAGCTTTGTAGATAGTAACACTACTATCAGCGTCCGTTTTCCTCTTGTAGATCCATTTATTCTCAATGGCTTGCCAATCATTGGGCAAGTCAATCAAAGTCCATACTTTGTTCTCATACATGGATCCCATCTCAGATTTCATGGCTTTAAACCATTTTGCGGAATCTGGGCTCATCATCGCTTCCTCATAGTTCGTAGGTTCGTCATGGTCAAGTAACATGACCTCCGAACAGGATTACCGTACCACTAAGTGCGGATCTCACTCTGGTTTACCTACGAGGTTCGGTAGTAACTTGATCTGAAGTTACATGATCATCATCATTAGCTTCCTCACTAATTGGTGTAGGAATCACTGGAACTGATTTCTGTGATGAACTACTCTCCAATTCGGGAGAAGGTACAAATTACCTTATCAAGCTCTACTTTCCTCCTACTCACTTCTTTCGAGAGAAACTCCTTCTCTAGAAAAGATCCGAATTTAGCAACGAAAGTCTTGCCCTCAGATCTGTGATAGAAGGTGTACCCAATAGTCTCTATCGGGTATCCTATGAAGACACATTTCTCCGATTTGGGTTCGAGCTTATCTGGTTGAAGTTTCTTCACATAAGCATCGAAGCCCCAAACTTTAAGAAACGACAGCTTAGGTTTACTGCTAAACCATAGTTCATACGGTGTCGTCTCAACGGATTTAGATGGTGCCCTATTAAACGTGAATGCAGCTGTCTCTAATGCATAACCCCAAAACGATAGTGCTATACCGATAAGAGACATCATAGATCGCACCATATCTAGTAAAGTACGATTACGATGTTCGAACAAACCATTACATTGTGGTGTTCCAAGTGGCGTGAGTTGCGAAACTATTTCACATTGTTTCAAATGAAGACCAAACTCGTAACTCAAATATTCTTCTCCACGATCAGATCTTAGAAACTTTATTTTTCTTGTTATGATGATTTTCCACTTTACTCTGAAATTCTTTGAACTTTTCAAATGTTTCAGACTTATGTTTCATCAAGTAGATATACCCATATCTGCTCAAATCATCTGTGAAGGTCAGAAAATAACGATACACGCCGCGAGCCGTAACACTCATCGGATCGCATACATCGGTATGTATTATTTCCAATAAGTCAGTAGCTCGTTCCATTGTTCCGGGGAACGGAGTATTAGTCATCTTGCCCAAAAGGCACGGTTCACAAGCATCAAATGATTCATAATCAAGTGATTCCGAAAATCCATCTTTATGGAGTTTCTTCATGCGCTTTACACCGATATGACCCAAACGGCAGTGCCACAAATAAGTTGCACTATCATTATTAACTTTGCATCTTTTGGCATCAATATTATGAATATGTGTATCACTACAATCGAGATCCAATAAACTATTTCATTGGGTGTATGACCATTGAAGGTTTTATTCATGTAAACAGAACAACAATTATTCTCTGACTTTAAATGAATAATTGTATTGCAATAAATATGATCAAATCATATTCATGCTCAACGCAAAAGCTAAATAACATTTATTTAGGTTTAACACTAATCCTGAAAGTATAGGGAGTGTGCGATGATGATCATATCAATCTTGGAACTACTTCCAACACTCATTGTCACTTCCCCTTCAACTAGTTTCTGTTTATTCTGTAACTCTTGTTCCGGTTACTAATCTTAGCAATCGAACAAGTATCAAATACTCAGGGGCTACAATAAACACTAGTAAGGCACACATCAATAACCTGTATATCAAATATAATCTTGTTCACTTTGCCATCCTTCTTATCCACCAAATATTCAGGGCATTTCCGCTTCCAGTGACCATTTCCTTTGCAGTGTAAGCACTCAGTTTCAGGCTTTGGTCCAGATTTGGTCTTCTTCACAGGAGTGACAACTTGTTTGCCATTCTACTTGAAGTTTCCCTTTCATTCCCTTTGCCCTTTTCTTGAAACTAGTGGTCTTGTCAATCATCAACACTTGATGCTCTTTCTTGATTTCTACCTTCGTCGATTTCAACATCACGAAGAGCTCGGGAATCGTTTTCGTCATCCCTTGCATACTATAGTTCATCACGAAGTTCTAGTAACTTAGTGATGGTGACTAGAGAATTCTGTCAATCACTATCTTATCTGGAAGATTAACTCCCACTTGATTCAAGCGATTGAAGTACCCAGACAATCTGAGCACATGCTCACTAGTTGAGCGATTCTCCTCCATCTTTTAGCTATAGAACTTGTTGGAGACTTCATATCTCTCAACTCGGCTATTTGCTTGAAATATTAACTTCAATTCCTGGAACATCTCATATGGTCCATAACGTTCAAAACGTCTTTGAAGTCCCGATTCTAAGCCGTTAAGCATGGTGCACTAAACTATCAAGTAGTCATCATATTGAGCTAGCCAAGCGTTCATAACGTCGCATCCGCTCCTGCAATAGGTCATCACCTAGCGGTGCATCAAGGACATAATTCTTATGTGCAGCAATGAGGATAAACCTCAGATCACGGATCCAATCCTCATCATTGCTACTAACAGTTTTCAACATAATTTTTCTCTAGGAACATATCAAAATAAACATATGAGAGCAACAACGCGAGCTATTGATCTACAACATAATTTGCAAAATACTACCAGGACTAAGTTCATGATAAATTTAAGTTCAATTAATCATATTACTTAAGAACTCCCACTTAGATAGACATCCCTCTAATCCTCTAAGTGATCACGTGATCCAAATCAACTAAACCATAACCGATCATCACGTGAAATGGAGTAGCTTTCAATGGTGAACATCACTATGTTGATCATATCTACTATATGATTCACGCTCGACCTTTCGGTCTCCGTGTTCGAGGCCATATCTGCATATGCTAGGCTCGTCAATTTTAACTGAGTATTCGCGTGTGCAAAACTGGCTTGCACCTTTTGTTGTAGATGGACGAGAGCTTATCACACCCGATCATCACGTGGTGTGCAGGCACGACGAACTTTGCAGCGGTGCATACTCGGGAGAACACTTCTTGATAATTAGTGAGAGATCATGTTAAAATGCTACCGTCAATCAAAGCAAGATAAGATGCATAAAAGATAAACATCACATGCAATCAAAATATGTGACATGATATGGCCATGATCATCTTGTGCCTTTGATCTCCATCTCCAAAGTACCGTAATGATCTCTATCATCACCGGCTTGACACCATGATCTCCATCATCTTGATCTATATCAATGTGTCGTCACGTGGTCGTCTCGCCAACTATTGCTCTAGCAACTATTGCTATCGCATAGCGATAATGTAAAGCAATTTTTGGCGCTTGCATCTTATGCAATAAAGAGACAACCATAAGGCTTCTGCCAGTTGCCGATAACTTAAAAAAACATGATCATCTCATACAATAAAATATAGCATCACGTCTTGACCGTATCACATCACAACATGCCCTGCAAAAACAAGTTAGACGTCCTCTACTTTGTTGTTGCAAATTTTACGTGGCTGCTACGGGCTGAGCAAGAACCGTTCTTACCTACGCATCAAAACCACAACGATAGTTCGTCAAGTTAGTGCTGTTTTAACCTTCGCAAGGACAGGGCGTAGCCACACTCGATTCAACTAAAGTAGGAGAAACTGACACCCACCAGCCACCTATGTGTAAAGCACGTCGGTAGAACCAGTCTCGCGTAAGCGTACGCGTAATGTCGGTCCGGGCCGCTTCATCCAACAATACCGCCGAACCAAAGTATGACATGCTAGTAAGCCGTATGATTTGTATCGCCCACAACTCACTTGTGTTCTACTCGTGCATATAACATCTACGCATAAAACCTGGCTCGGATGCCACTGTTGGGGAACGTAGTAATTTCAAAATATTTCCTACGCACACGCAAGATCATGGTGATGCGTAGCAACGAGAGGGGAGAGTGTTGTCCACGTACCCTCGTAGACCGTAAGCGGAAGCATTATGACAACGCGGTTGATGTAGTCGTACGTCTTCACGATCCGACCGATCCAAGTACCGAACGTACGGCACCTCCGAGTTCAGCACATGTTCAGCTCGATGATGATCCCGGACTCGATCCAGCGGTGTCGGGATGAGTTCCGTCGGCCGACGGCGTGGTAGCGATGATGATGTTCTACCGACGCAGGGCTTCGCCTAAGCACCGCAACAATATGACCGAGGTGGAATATGGTGGAGGGGGGCACCGCACAAGGCTAAGGAACGATCACGAAGATCAACTTGTGTGTTCTAGGGTGCCCCCTTGCCCCCGTATATAAAGGAGCAAGGGGGGAGGCCCGCCGGCCCTTGGGGCGCGCCAAGGAGGAGGAGTCCTCCTCCTAGTAGGAGTAGGGCTCCCTCTTTCCTACTCCTACTAGGAAGGGGAAAGGAAGGGGGAGAGGGAGAGGCAAAGAGGGGGGCGCCGCCCCCCCTCTCCTAGTCCAATTCGGACCAGAGGAAGAGGGGGCGCGCGGCCCATCCTGGCTGCCCCTCTCTCTCTCCACTAAAGCCCATAAGGCCCATTACTTCTCCCGGGGGGGTTCCGTTAACCCTCCGGCACTCCGGTTTTCTCCGAAATCACCCGGAACACTTCCAGTGTCCGAATATAGTCGTCCAATATATCAATCTTTATGTCTCGACCATTTAGAGACTCCTCATCATGTCCGTGATCATATCCCAGACTCCGAACAACCTTCGGTACATCAAAACTTATAAACTCATTATAAAACTGTCATCGTAACGTTAATCGTGCGGACCCTACGGGTTCGAGAACTATGTAGACATGACCTAGAACTCTTTCCGGTCAATAACCAATAGCGGAACCTGGATGCTCATATTGGATCCTACATATTCTACGAAGATCTTTATCGGTCAAACCGCATAACAGCATACGTTGTTCCCTTTGTCATCGGTATGTTACTTGCCCGAGATTCGATCGTCGGTATCCAATACCTAGTTCAATCTCGTCGGCAAGTCTCTTTACTCGTTCCGTAATGCATCATTCCGTAACCAGCTCATTGGCCACATTGCTTGCAAGGCTTATAGTGATGTGCATTACCGAGAGGGCCTAGAGATACCTCTCCGACAATCGGAGTGACAAAACCTAATCTTGAAATATGCCAACCCAACATGTACCTTCAGAGACACCTGTAGAGCACCTTTATAATCACCCAGTTACGTTGTGACGTTTGGTAGCACACAAAGTGTTCCTCCGGTAAACGGGAGTTGCATAATCTCATAGTCATAGGAACATGTATAAATCATGAAGAAAGAAGTAGCAACATACTAAACGATCAAGTGCTAAGGCTAACGGAATGGGTCAAGTCAATCACATCATTCTCCTAATGATGTGATCCCGTTAATCAAATGAAAACTCTTTTGTCCATGGCTAGGAAACATAACCATCTTTGATAAACGAGCTAGTCAAGTAGAGGCATACTAGTGACACTATGTTTGTCTATGTATTCACACATGTATTATGTTTCCAGTTAATACAATTCTAGCATGAATAATAAACATTTATCATGATATAAGGAAATAAATAATAACTTTATTATTGACTCTAGGGCATATTTCCTTCAGAGGCCGCAGGCTGTTAGGGCCCGCGACACTTCGGACTGGCCCCTTCGCTTCTCTGCTCAGCCAAGTCCAAGAACGTCTTGGGCCCGGGGGCTACTGTCGGCGTTCTGGGAACGGGGGTACCCAGACTTGCCTGCCTGCGGCCTGCGGCGTGGCCCAAGGGGTGGCCCATCAAGACCCATCTTCATCAACACAAGCTCAAGACCCTCGCGAGGGGCCAAGCCTCGCGGGGCAAACGACAGGAAGCCTCCTCAGGCACGACCTCGTCAGGCTGGCTCGCGAGGAGGCGGAGAGATCAAGGCGGGGTACCTCACGAGGTGCCCATGGCGCAAGCCATGGCGACCAAAGGCGCCGGTGGGCGCCAGCCCACCTGATGTCCTCCTTTCTTCTTTGGTGCAAAGGGAGCAAGCGCGAGCAAGAGTATCAAGCAAAGGCATCCGTTTGATTGCAACAAGACCAAGACCATCATAGCGGCAGGAAGGAAGTCATCGTGGAGCCCAAGCCGGCGTCACCACCAGATCCTTTGACAGGCGAGGACCAACTTTAGTCAGGATAAGTGTACTAGATGTTCCCCTTCAAAATGGCCAATTGTTGGCGCCCTTCCCGCTCAATATTTGGGAAGAGGCCCAGGGCCTCTGCCTATAAATAGGACTAGCCACCCACAGGGTAGAGGCATCTAAAAACCAGCTAGACAAGAGCTCGATCCAGGATCCGGCATCTTGGATCAGCAGAGAGAGAGCGACTGAACTCCCCCTAGCAGTTCATTGCACCTGCCAAGAACAGACCCTCGCGAGGCTGTTCTTCCTTGTATTGTTCATCATCATCAGCCCAAGAGGCAATCCACCACACCACAAACTAGAGTAGGGTATTACACCACAATGGTGGCCCGAACTAGTATAAACCCTGTGTCTCTTGTGTTGTTCCTTTCATAGCTCTAGATCCTAGCGAGGCGGCGAGGTGCAGGTAGGTAGAGGGCGAGATCTCCGCGCGCACCTGAGTGTTCGAACCTAGAGGGTCTGCCGGAACCCGAAATCCGAAAGATCTCTCTTTTCAGCAAGCTGGAACTCATGAGTATTTAGCCTCTCGCGGATATCAGCGGGATCAAGTGACTTGTAATCAGCTCGTTCTTGTATCATCAATGCCAGTGTATCAAATGAGGAATCAAGCGATCTCAACAATTTCTTCACCACCTCATGGTTGGGGATGTCAGTGGCACCAAGCGGTTGAAGCTCATTTGAGATGTCAGTGAGGCGATCGAAGGTTTGTTAAACATTTTCATTGTCGATTCTTTTGAAGCGGTTGAAGAGATTGCGAAGAACATCAACTCAAGAGTCACGCTGAGTTGAAAATCCTTCATTCACTTTGGACAGCCTATCCCAGATAAGCTTAGCAGTTTCCAAAGCATTCACTCTTCCATACCATTCTCAGATGGCCACATATGATATTCTTTGCTTGAGAATCGAGTTGCTTGAATCTCTTCACATCGGTAGCGTTCAGTGAGGGTGAGACAGATGGAACACCATTTTCCACAACATACCAGAGATCGTTATCAATTGCCTCAAGATGCATTCGCATCTTATTCTTCCAGTGGGGGTAGTCCGTCCCATCAAAGGTAGGACACCCAGCAAAGACCTTGATCATACCTGCAGTCGACATAACAAAAACTCCAGGTGGTTAAACCAAAATCACACAGAACAAGGGAGTACCTTGCTCTGATACCAATTGAAAGTGTGTTATATCGACTAGAGGGGGGGGGGGTGAATAGGCGATTTTTATGAATTCTTCACTGAGGAATTTGCTGGTGAGGAAATTCCTTAGTGTAAGTGCATCTAGTGCCCCTTAGTGATTTTGGTGTATTGAAGACTTATAGGTTAAGGGTCTAATGCATTTATGAGTGTACACAGGTCTATAAGTCTATGAGGAGTTTGATATTTACAGTGAAAGTCGACCCCTAAAAATGAAGTTCTTCAACTGAAGACTTTGGTATTCTGAAGACTTTTTGAAGACTTTGAAAGTGAAGAAATTGGTGTGACCTTGAAGACTTGGTATTCATTTGAGGAACATGAAGCGTGAAGACTTTTGTTTTCATAGTTTCGTTTTCTATTTCATGAGTCATAGGAAACACCGTACTGTTAAAGTGGGTCGAGGAAATACTAAGGAAAAATTTCCATGTGATGCTCAACTCAAAATCCTACACCTACCAATCCCTTGAGTGAAGCCATTGGAAATCTCATACAGTTCAATCAATTTCTTGATGTGAGAGCGAAGTTCTTACGGTCATTTGAGGAATTTATTCGGCGAGGAGTTAGGAATTCGCCGGTCAGATTGCCTACAGTGAGGAACATGATAGCCACGAGGAATTTGAACCTCAAATTTCCGAACTTTCTTTGTCTTCTTGGCCAGCTGTCCCAAAATATCTTATCTACCTAACGGTCATATCATTGAAGGGCATTTATGTCTTATCATGTCGGGCTGCTCCCTAGGCTATAAATAGCCGCCCCCTACAACCACTAGCTGGTTGGCTGCTCCGAGAGAAACTTACACTTGTCATTTAAGAGCATCCCAATCCTCCGAGGACTTTGAGTGAAAATCATCAAGTGAAGAAAACCCAAACCCAAACACCTACAAACCCAAAGTGATTGAGTATCACTGAAGAGATTGATCCTGCATGGATCCGACACTTGTTACCTTTGAAGACTGTGCTTCTTCCAGATGGTTAGGCGTCATGGTCTAGAGCATCCAAGAGGAATTGTGGATCGTCGAGTGACCGAGTTTGTGAAGGTTTGGAAGTCGCCTGAAGAATTACCATGAGTGATTGGACGAGGTCTGTGTGACCTTAGTTCAAGGAGAATACGGTGAGGACTTGGTGTCCTGAGCTGTGTGCTCAGGACTGGGTGTCCAGGACTGTGTGTCCTCGAGTTTAAATACTCAGCCACTCCAACCAGACGTACAACTGAGACAACAGTTGGAACTGGTCTACCAAATCATTTTCTTCACCAAGCTTACTGGTTCTATTTCCTCAACTCTTTCATTTGCTCATTACTGTGTTAAGTGCTTTATCATATCTGTATTTGAAGACTTTGACTGAAGACTTTCTCGATTTCCTCAGTTCAATTTCTTCAGTCTGTTTGTCTTCATCTTGTGTTATCCTGTGATTACGCTTTCTTTACTCTGTGCTTGTCTTCATTTCATCATGATGACCATGCATGTATTTTGTTGTACTTATTCCGCTCCAAGTAGTTCTTCGCTAAGGAATTTCCTCACCGGCAAATTCCTCAGTGAAGAATTCATAAAAATCGCCTATTCACACCCCTCTAGTCGATATAACACACTTTCAATTGGTATTAGAGCAAGGTATTCCCTTGTTCTGTGTGATTTTGGTTTAACCTCCTGGAGTTTTAGTTATGTCGACCGCAGGTATGATCAAGGTCTCAGCTGGCTGTCCTACTGTAACACCCCGGAAGTAACTTTCCATATTTGTAACTCCAACTCTTGCCATTTTCGGCATTGTGATATGATATTCCCTCCGTGGTTGGGTTTTCTCCTTTTTGCATTTTGTCCATGTCATGCATTTTTATCATGTCATCATGTGCATCGCATTTGCATACGTGTTAGTCTCATGATTCGAGCATTTTTCCGTTGTCCGTTTTGCAATCCGGCACTCCTATCTCCTCCGGCGGTCCTTTTACGTTTTCCGTGTGCGGGTACTAAACCTTCTCGGAATGGACGAGGTTTGTCTAGTGGACTTGGTATACCAACCGTAGACCACCGGTCAAGTTTGGTCATTTGGAGCTCGTTTGGTACTCCAGCAGTTAACGCACTCTCGCAAAGGCCTCTTTTAAGTTGCAGCCCAACACCCTCAAAACAGCCCAATAACCCATCTAAGTGACTTCCATGCTCTCCGTCGTTCGATCACGATCGTGTGGGCGAAAACAACACCTCATTTGGACTCTCCTAGCTCCCTCTACCTATAAAACTAGACCTCCCCCGAAATTCGCGGATCATTCCACCCCCGAAACCCTAATTTTTCCCCTCGCGCGCCCGGACGTGCGTCTGCCAGCGCTGAACACGTCCGCCCGGCCCATGACCAATCCCTCGCTGCCACGTGGGCGCGCCGTCTCCGGCCGCCGCCGACCATGAGCAGCAGAGCCCTCCGAGGCAGACGCGCCGCGCCCCGGCGCCTCGCCGCCTCGGCCGCCTCCCGCCGCCCGCCCCAGCGCCTCCGCCTCGGCCCGCCCGCGTCATCTCGCCGGCCGTCGCCGCAGGCGCGCGCCGCCACCACCAGCGCGGGTCGCCGCCGCCCGCCGCCTCCGCGGTCACGCCACCGCGCGGCGGCGGACCTCGCCGGCGCCACCTCCCTCCGGCGAGCCCCTGCCCCGGCCGCCTCCTCTCCCTCCGGCGCCGCCGCGCCGCCCGTCGCCGTCCCGATCCCGATCGGATCCAGCCTCCGCGTTGACTTCTTCCCCCTCCTCATTTCTTCTGAGTCTTTTGCATCCTATGATATTTCGCGGCATTTTCATCATAGCATAACTCTGCATCTGTAGGTCCATTTTGCGCGTATAATATATCAAAATGTTCGCCTCGAAGAGTAGATCATTTCATACTATTGCATCATTTTCATTTGAGCTCATCTTGATGCCCGAAATGCTGTTAGAAGAGGGCTATGTGATGTTAGTTTACATTTCTTATGAGAACTTGCACTTTATTATTTTGCCATGATTGATGTGTGCACCCTATGAATTTGAGTCCTACATGTGTTTTGTAATATGCCATGCCATATTTCCAGGGGTGTATGCCATGTATTTTTGTGATCTATGTGGTGACTAGCACAAGCATGCAAAGTAGGTGTCCTGATGTTGCTGATTTCAGCCCTGTTTTGCTGATATTTTGATGCCATGTTAAGTTGATGCTACCAAGAGATCCATGCATATTTTGAGATACTTCAGTAAGGATGTTTTGTTAAACATGTCTTGCTATATCCATCCATGCCCTTGTTTGCAATTATGGAATGCCATAGCTTGAGTCAATCGAGCTCTACTTTTGCTATCAAATATTTCCTGGCAGATTGTTTACATGTTATTCAATTTTGCCAAGGTTGTTGTGGTTGATCCATGTATGCTATGTTATTGTTCTTGCCATGTATGTCTTCTATGCCATGTCTTCTTGATGTATGTATGCTTAGTTTATCATATAAGGCTCTGTAGTGAGTGCATTGAGCTTGTAAACATGCCTACTTGTTATCAGTTTTGACATGCCATGTTCTGAATCATTATGAAACTTTCAATATTGACATGGGTGTTACTATATTTTCTGATCCTTTTTGGCTTATGGTCAGTAAGGGACTTTTGTTCTATGCTTTGAGTAGATTCATGCCATGCCTTGTTTTGCTATTATAAGTTCCTGTAGCATGTAGTTTTGCTGCTCCGAACATGGCTACCTGATGCTGTTTTTGCCATGTCCAGCCTGATATTTTGTGCACTTTTGCCATGCTTGTTTGAACCTGTTATGATGTGATTTAGCTATAGCTTAGTGCTCATCTTTTGTCAAGAATATTGTGTAGATCACTGCCATATACTTTGTTGGTACGTTTGGGTGCAATAGCTTAATTTCTTGTTGCTTGCTAAGTGGCATCATGTTGTTAATGGCAGATTTGTGTCATTCTTGTTTTGCTTGTCATTTGCAAACCGTGCATCCGATTCCGGTGATCTTTATATCGATTTCAACCGAAATCATCTCATCTTTCCAGTGGCATACTTGGTTTGCCAAGTTGATGCCTGGTTCATCATTTTCCTTCCGGAGCGCGCATACGCATTGCATATCACATATCGCATATCATGTCATGTTTTGCATCATGTTGATTGTTGCATTGCACCGTGATTTATTGTGGTTCCTTTGTTTGTGTTCTTGCTTTGGGTAGAGCCGGAGGCGAGTGCGTGAGCGAGGATCCTGTTGAGAAGCAGCTACGAGGATCAAGCTTTCGACAACTCTGAGAACATTGCAGGCAAGATGACCATACCCTCGAAATCACTTCTATCTTTGCTATGCTAGTTGCTCGCTCTTTTGCTATGCCTATGCTGCGATGCCTATCACTTGCTATATCATGCCACCCATATTGCCATGTCAGCCCCTAACCATCCTTTTCCTAGCAAACCGTTGTTTGGCTATGTTACCGCTTTGCTCAGCCCCTCTTATAGCGTTGCTAGTTGCAGGTGAAGTTGAAGTTTGTTCCTTGTTGGAACATGGAGATGTTGTTCCTTGTTGGGACATGTTTACTTGTTGGGGATATCACAATATTTATCTGCTATAATTAATGCATCTATATACTTGGTAAAGGGTGGAAGGCTCGGCCTTATGCAGTGTTTTGTTCCACTCTTGCCACCTAGTTTCCGTCATACCGGTGTTATGTTCCTTGATTTTCGCGTTCCTTACGGTTGGGTGATTTGTGGGACCCCTTGACAGTTCGCTTTGAATAAGACTCGTCCAGCAAGGCCCAACATTGGTTTTACCATTTGCCACCTAAGCCTTTTCCCCGGGTTTTCGCGAGCCGAGGTCATCTTATTTAATCCCCGGACGGTGCTCCTTGAGTCTGGCCCGAACCAGGCGTCTGCTGGGGCCACTGCAGGGCAACTTCGAGGCTGGTTTTACTCGTGGGCTGACCTATCCGGTGTGCCACGAGCGAGATATGTGCAGCTCCTATCGGGATTTTCGGCACGGTCGGGTGGCTTTGCTGGTCTTGTTTTATTCTTTGTCGAAATGTCTTGTAGTCCGGGATTCGAGATTGATCGGGTCTTCGGTAGAAGGTTATCCTTCGTTGACCGTGAGAGCTTATAATGGGCTAAGTTGGGACACCCTGCGGGGTAATATCTTTGAAAGCCGTGCCCGCGGTTATGAGGCAGATGGGAATTTGTTAATGTCGGTTGTAGAAAACCGAAGTTGACCTCAAATAAAATACACATCAACGGCGTGTGTAACCGTGATGGTCTCTTCTCGGTGAGTCCGGAAGTGAACACGATGTTGGAGTTATGTTTGACGTAAGTAGTTCAGGATCACTTCTTGATCGCTACTAGCTTCACGACCGTGCTTTGCTTCTCTTCTCGCTCTCTTTTGCGAAATAGCCACCATATATGCTAGTCGCTTGCTGCAGCTCCACTTTACAACTCTATCCTTCCTATCAGCTTAAATAGTCTTGATCTCGCGGGTGTGAGATTGCTCAGTCCCCGTGACTCACAGATTCTACCAAAACAGTTGCAGGTGCCGATGATGCGGTGCAGGAGGCATAACCGAGCTCAAGCGGGAGTTCGACGAGGCGTGGTCGTTACTATGTGTCTTTTCACGATGATCGATAGTGGTGCCCAGTTGGGACGATCGGGGATCTGTGTAGCATTTGGGGTATCTTCTTTTATTTTGGTTCCGTAGTCGGACCTTGAGTGTACTCGAATGATGGATGTTTATTTATGTATTGTGTGAAGTGGCATTTGTAAGCCAACTATGTATCTCTTTCCTTATTTATTACATGGGTTGTGTGAAGATTACCTCACTTGCGACATTGCTTTCAATGCGGTTATGCCTCTAAGTCGTGCCTCGACACGTGGGAGATATAGCCGCATCGAGGCGTTACAAGTTGGTAATCGAGCCTTCCGACTTAAGAGCCCCTACTTGATTGTTTCTTTGGCGTTGTTGAGTCTAGAATGGAAAAGGTTTTGAGTCTTAGGATTATATATATCGGAGAGTAGGATTCTTTTACTCCCAGTCCCTTCGTCGCTCTGTGAGGTCTCTGACGTAGAGTTTTGACTCTCCTCTTCTCAAATTTCACTAAAATTTTCTTTAGGATCATGCGGGTATCTTGGGATCGTTCCGATGGTTTTGTGACGAGAACATTGTTCTTGGTGCCTCGACATTTAGGGGTTGTGGCGGTGTCCGGGAGTTGAGCTCCGAGGTGTTGTCGTCACAATTTTATCGTTGCGATTCTGGAATACACGAGTTTTACCGACATCGAAATCTCTTTTGTGCAGTTGTTGGTGAGATAACCCGATAACCCGATCTTGGGGCGAGTCGCGGGAGTATTGCCATGACTTGTATAACGGATGTTTTTTTTGAAGGTCGAGGTACACGATTTCGAGGATTTCTTGGTTATGTGTTGTGGATGGATACAGTTGGATCTAGGTATTGTTAGTTTGGGTTATATATTTTGTGTCCTGTATCCCCAACACCAGATTGCATAACCGAAAGTTTGGGAGTTTATAGGTGGGAATTCTAGTAGCTTACAGGATATTCTTTCCGACGGATGTATGATTTGAGATTGGGGTTCAACGTCTAGTGGTCCGCCCATTCACGGTCAATTCACGATGGTCGCGAGGCGTCTTAAAGAATCCTTGGCTATGCTGATTCGGGGCGTCTTGTTTGTCATTCGTGGCGTCCGCTATCGTCGTGTCGTGTGGGCCCCACCACGAACACTTTGGCGAAATCTCTATCATGTGTTTGTTCGGCTCATTCTAGAAGCCAATCTTTTGTTTTCAGTTGTGATATTCGATTTGTTTCTAAGACAGATGTTGTTTCCATATCTTTATCTAAGTGGCTTCTCACCTTAATGGACGTGTGATGATTAGCTTTTGGAATTCATTCGTTCATTCCTGTTCGAATGGTTATTGTGAAGACTATATGTTGCAATTTCTATCTGTTGATTCTACTTATCTTTTTGTCTATCAAAGGACTAACGGATGTCACCCTCTTCAGGATGGCTCCGCCAACGCGTCTGAATCCGGACGCAATGATGGGGATCGGTCAACCCTCCACCTCCACCTCCGCCTCCGGAGGCACGGCAAGCTATCATGGCAGCCACCAATGCCAATGCTCGGATGATTTTGCAGCTCTTGCAAGAAGCGTACTCAGGGGCAAGGCAATCAAGGAAATCAAGGTCAAGGCAACAATCAGCCGCACTTTGCTACTCTCGGTCGGTTCCTCGCTAATCAGCGAAGTCTTTCGGTTTACGTAGCCGAGGCCACGAGCCTGACGATTGGCTTGTGGACATCTGCAAGCATTTTGATTGTAGCAATGTCGGACCTGAGGACTTTGTCAAGTTTGCATCGTTTCAACTCAAGGATCAAGCTCTTTGAGTGGTACCGACAATACAAAGATTCGAGAGGAGGTCGTGTCATTACAGGATGAGTTCGCCGAGATTTGAGCTCACCACATTCCAAAAGTGTTGTTGAGAGCAAGCGTGAGGAGTTCCGCAATCTCAAGCAAGGCAACATGTTTGTCTATCAATACAATATCCAGTTCGAAGCTTCGCTCGCTTTGCTAAGCAAGGCGTACGATGAAAAGAGTATGATCTATCAATTCAGAGGTGGTGCGAGAGAAGATCTGCAATTAGCTCTTGTGCTTTTGAGCGAGAAAAGTATGATGAATTCTACAACATGGCCTTTGAAGCAAGAAGCTGCCCAGCTCAAATGTGAGGCTTCTAAGAAGAGAATCGGGGATGCAGATTCAGTCTTCTTCTTCCTCTCAAGTGGCAGCTAAGCAGCGAAGTTCTACCTTCCTCCTCCTCCGTTCCGTCGGCCTTATCAGAGAAGAACTCGGTGGTCGTGGATCTTCCACCCACCCAACCCAGGCTTTCAGAACAAGTCTAATTCTCAAGCTCCAAGGTCAAGTGCTCCTTACCACCGTCCGCTCTACGAGGTGACTTGCAACAAATGTCGTGAGAAAGGTCACTATGCGAACAAGTGCTTCAACCAGAGGCGCCTTCGCCTCCTCCTCTGTGAAATCTTCAAGAAATGCAGTGGTCAAGCATAATCCCAAGTTTGCAAATGTCAATATGATGAATGCAGCTCAAGCAGAGGATTCTTCTGATGTGATCATGGGTAATCTTCTTGTTAATGATATTCTGCAAAAGTCTTATTTGATCTTGGTGCATCGCATTGTTTCATGTCGAGACCGTTTTTGCCAAGCATGATTTCACTTGAATTCTTGGTTAAACCTCTAGCAATTGTTTCCCGGGCAAGCACATGAGTTCTAGCTTGGTGGTTCGAATGTCGGTATCAAGATGGGCGATTATAGATTTCGGCCAAACCAATTGTTCTCGGTGACTCGGATATTGATCTTATTCTCGGGATGGGTGGCTTTATCGGCACAAAGCTCAGCTTGATTGTGCTGCCGGAAATTCAATTGACTCATCCTTCTAATGATGTGATCATCTATGCGCTCGTGATGAAACCATTCGGTTGTTTTCTCTCAATGAGAAGGCGAATTGGATGCTATCTCTCGATTCGATCGTTTGTGAGTACCAAGATGTCTTTCGGAAGAGCTTCGGGTATGCCTCCTCATCGGCGATTGAGTTCATTATCGATCTTGAGCACGGCATTGAACCCGTTTGCAAGCGTCCATACAAGCTTGGACTGATGAGCTGAAGGAATTGAAGAAGGAGCTCGATGAACAAAAGCGTCAGGTTTGATCGGACCGAGTTCATCTCCTTGGGGTTGTGGTGTTCTTTTGTCCGGAAGAAGGATGGCGCGGACCGACTTTGCGTCGATTACCGTCCATTAAATAAGAAGACAATCAAGAACAAGTATCCACTTCCCAACATCAATGAGCTTTTCTAGCAACTCAAAGGTGCTAAAGTGTTCTCCAAGCTTGACCTTCGTATGGGTTATCATCAGATTCGCATTCGTGAACAAGATATTCCCAAGACAGCATTCAGAACAAGCTTTGGTTCTTATGAATATACTGTCATGTCTTTCGGCCTTGTCAATGCTCCTCCAACATTCTCTCGGATGATGAACTTCATCTTCAACCCCTACACAAATGAATTCGTCTTGGTCTATCTTGATGATATTTTGGTCTTCTCCAAGAATAAGAAGGATCATGCCAAACATTTGCGATTGGTGCTAGACAAGCTCGAGAGTACCAATTCTATGCTAAGTTCTCCAAATGTGAATTTTGGCTTGATGAAGTGCTTTATCTTGGTCATATCATCTCCGCCAAGGGCATCGCTGTTAATCCAGAAGGTGTCCGCAATTGTGAATTGGGAACCTCCTCGAGAATGTCAAGCAGCTCCATGATTTTCTTGGTCTTGCAAGCTATTGCGAAGATTCGTTGAGAACTTCTCCAAGATTGCAAAGCCTCTTTCCAACCTCCTTGAAGCATGTGAAATATATACGGTCTCACGAGTGTGGCGTTGCTTTCAATACCCTCAAAGAGAAACTCGTCACAGCTCTGTCTTGACTCCTCTGATGAATCCAAGCCATTTGAAGTTTTACGTGATGCTTCTCTTCAAGGTCTCGGTCTGTGTTAATGCAAGAGAGAGAGTTGTGGCTTATACCTCTCTTGATTGAAGCCCAACGAAAAGAACTACCCCCTCACGATCTTGAGTTGGCGGCGATTGTCCATGCATTGATAACATGGAGACATCTCTTGTTGGGAAGGAAAGTGGACATTTTCACCGATCACAAGAGTCTCAAGTACATCTTCACTCAGCCCAACCTCAACCTCGAGGCAGACTCGATGGGTAGAAATGATTCAAGAGTACAACCCAAGTATTGAATATACTCCGGGCAAGGCCAATGTCATTGCACATGCTTTGAGCGGGAAGGCTTCTTTGCAGCAGTCTAATCCTCAAGCCCTTTCAGCGGATCTCTGTGAAGCTTTCCATAGCTGAATCTTCAAGTTGTTCCTCAAGGCTTTCTTGCCAACCTCATAGTCTCTCCTACTTTGGAAGATCAGATTCGTGAGGCTCAACTTCGGATACCATGGTGAAAAAGGTGAAGCGTGGTATCGACAAGGGCATTTCAAGTACAAGTGCTTCCACGTTGATGACAAAGATACTCTTTTCTTTGAGGACGGATTGTGGTTCCTAAGGGTGATCTGAGAAAAGTCATTATGAGCGAGGCTCACAATTCGCTTCTATCCATTCATCCTGGAAATGCGAAGATGTACCATGACCTCAAGCAGTCATATTGGTGGACTCGAATGAAGCGAGAAATTGCTCAATTCGTGAATGAGTGTGATGTCTGCGAGAAGAGTGAAAGCAGAACACCAAAGACCAGCTGGTCTCCTCCAACCTCTTGCTATTCAGAATGGAAGTTTGATCATATTGAAATGGACTTCGTGACTGGCTTTCCAAAGTCCAAGCGTGGAAATGATGCTATCTTCGTTGTCATTGACAAGCTTACTAAAGTGGCTCATTTTCTTCCTATCAAAGAATCGATCACAGCAGCTCAGTTGGCGAGCTATACACCTCGAGGATTGTCTCCTTGCGGCATTCCACAAGTGATCTCTTGGACCGTGGCAGCATCTTTACCTCCAAGTTTTGGGATTCTTTTCAGAAGGCCATGGGCACCAACATTCGTTTCAGCACAGCTTTCCATCCTCAAACAAGTGGCCAAGTTGAGCGAGTAAATCAAATCCTTGAAGATATGCTCAGGGCTTGTGTCATTTCTTTCGGTATGAAGTGGGAAGATTGTCTTCCATATGCGAGTTCTCCTACAACAACAGCTTCCAAGCTAGTTCAGGCAAGGCCCCATTCGAAATTCTCTATGGCGAAAGTGCGTACTCCTCTCAATTGGTGCAGAGACAGGTGAGCGCCAACTTCTTGGCAATGACTTGATCCGCGAAGCGGAAGAAATGTGCAAAGTCATTCGTGAGAATCTCAAAGCAGCATAATCGCGCGGAAAACTATTATGATGATAAGCACCGTGATGTGGCTTTTGAAATCGGAGACCATGTCTACCTCGCGTCTCTCAATGAAAGGCACTCGTCGCCCGGTATCAAAGGAAGCTTGCCCCTAGATCGTGGGTCCTTTTAAGATCATTGGCAAAAGAAGCGATCTAGCCTATCAACGAGCTTCTATCAACTTTGCCAGCGTGCGATGTGTTTCACGTGTCACAACCGCCAAGTGCTTCAAGACTCTGGCGCACTATCAACGAAGAAATTGACCTTCAAGAAGATCTCTCTTATCATGAGCACCCGTTGCTATTCTTGAAGAAGCCGGCGCAAGACTACGCAACAAGTCAATCAAATTCCTGAAAGTGAAGTGGTCACACCATTCCGACCGAGAAGCCACACAGGGCGCGAGGATCACCTCCGTTCGAATATCAGGAGTTCTTTCAGTCCTAGATCTGGGGCGAGATCCTCTTGTAGTGGTGGAGTGTTGTAACACCCGGAGTAACTTTCCATATTTGTAACTCCAACTCTTGCCATTTTCGGCATTGTGATATGATATTCCCTCCGTGGTTGGGTTTTCTCCTTTTGCATTTTGTCCATGTCATGCATTTTATCATGTCATCATGTGCATCGCATTTGCATACGTGTTAGTCTCATGATTCGAGCATTTTTCCGTTGTCCGTTTTGCAATCCGGCACTCCTATCTCCTCCGGCGGTCCCTTTTACGTTTTTCCGTATGCGGTACTAAACCTTCTCGGAATGGACGAGGTTTGTCTAGTGGCCTTGGTATACCAACCGTAGACCACCGGTCAAGTTTGGTCATTTGGAGCTCGTTTGGTACTCAGCGGTTAACGCACTCTCATAAAGGCCTCTTTTAAGTTGCAGCCCAACACCCCTCAAAACAGCCCAATAACCCATCTAAGTCACTTCCATGCTCTCCGTCGTTCGATCACGATCGTGTGGTAAAAACACCTCATTTGGACTCTCTAGCTCCTCTACCTATAAACTAGACCTCCCCAAATCGCGGATCATTCCACCCCGAAACCCTAATTTTTCCCCTCGCGCGCCGGCGGGCGTATCCGCCAGCGTCGGACACGTCCGCCCGGCCGCCGCAGCCAATCCCTCGCTGCCGCGTGGGCGCCGCCGTCTCCGGCCGCCGCCCGGCCCGCGAGCCAGCGAGGCCCTCCGGCCAGACGCCCGCCCGCGCCCCAGCGCCTCCCGCCGCCTCGGCCGCCTCCCGCCGCCCGGCCCGGCGCCTCCTCCTCGGCCCGCCGCGCATCATCTCGCCCGGCCGTCGCCCGCAGGCGCCCGCCGCCACGCCGCGCCGGGTCGCCGCCGCCCGCCGCCTCCATGGTCGCCGCCGCCGCGCCGGCCGGACCTCCATGGCGCCACCTCCCCTCCGTGAGCCCCCGGCCGCCTCCTCTCCCCTCCGGCGCAGCCGCGCCGCCCGTCGCCGTCCCGATCCCGATCGGATCCAGCCGCCACGTTGACTTCTTCCCCCTCCTCATTTCTTCCAAGTCTTTTGCATCCTATGATATTTCGCGGCATTTTCATCATAGCATAACTCTGCATCTGTAGGTCCATTTTGCGCGTATAATATATCAAAATGTTCGTCTCGAAGAGTATATCATTTCATATTATTGCATCATTTTCATTTGAGCTCATCTTGATGCCCGAAATGCTGTTAGAAGAGGGCTATGTGATGTTAGTTTATGTTTCTTAACAGAACTTGCTCTTTTGTTATTTTTGCCATGATTGATGTGTGCACCCTATGAATTTGAGTCCTACATGTGTTTTGTAATATGCCATGCCATCTTTCCAGCGTTGTATGCCATGTATTTTGTGATCTATGTGGTGACTAGCACAAGCATGCAAAGTAGGTGTCTGATGTTGCTGATTTCAGCCCTGTTTCTTGATATTTTGATGCCATGTTAACTTGATGCTACCAAGAGATCCATGCATATTTTGAGATACTTCAGTAAGGATGTTTTGTTAAACATGTCTTTCTCTATCCATACATGCCCTTGTTTGAAATTATGGAATGCCATAGCTTGAGTCAATCGAGCTCTACTTTTGCTATCAAATGTTTCCTGGCAGATTGTTTACATGTTATTCAATTTTGCCAAGGTTGTTGTGGTTGATCCATGTATGCTATGTTATTGTTCTTGCCATGTATGTCTTCTATGCCATGTCTTCTTGATGTATGTATGCTTAGTTTATCATATAAGGCTCTGTAGTGAGTGCATTGAGCTTGTAAACATGCCTACTTGTTATCAGTTTTGACATGCCATGTTGCTGAATCATATGAAACTTTCAATATTGACATGGGTGTTACTATATTTTCTGATCCTTTTTGGCTTATGGTCAGTAAGAGACTTTTGTTCTATGCTTTGAGTAGATTCATGCCATGCCTTGTTTTTCTATTATAAGTTCCTGTAGCATGTAGTTTTGCTGCTCCGAACATGGCTACCTGATGCTGTTTTTGCCATGTCCAGCCTGATATTTTGTGCACTTTTGCTATGCTTGTTTGAACCTGTTATGATGTGATTTAGCCGTAGCTCAGTGCTTATCTTTTGTCAAGCATCTTGTGTAGATCACTGCCATATACTTTGTTGGTACGTTTGGGTGCAATAGCTTAATTTCTTGTTGCTTGCTAAGTGGCATCATCTTTGTTAATGGCAGATTTGTGCCATTCTTGTTTTGCTTGTCATTTGCAAACCGTGCATCAATTCGGTGATCTTTATATCGATTTCAACTGAAATCATCTCATCTTTCAGTGGCATACTTGGTTTGCCAAGTTGATGCCTGGTTCATCATTTTCCTTCGGGGCGCATCGCATTGCATATCACATATCGCATATCATGTCATGTTTTGCATCATGTTGATTGTGCATTGCACCGTGATTTATTGTGGTTCCTTTGTTTGTGTTCTTGCTTTGGGTAGAGCCGGAGGCGAGTGCGTGAGCGAGGAACCTGTTGAGAGCGCTTACGAGGATCAAGCTTTCGACAACTCGAGAACATTGCGAGCAAGATGACCATACCCTCGAAATCACTTCTATCTTTGCTATGCTAGTTGCTCGCTCTTTTGCTATGCCTATGCTGCGATGCCTATCACTTGCTATATCATGCCACCCATATTGCCATGTCAGCCCCTAACCATCCTTTTCCTAGCAAACCGTTGTTTGGCTATGTTACCGCTTTGCTCAGCCCCTCTTATAGCGTTGCTAGTTGCAGGTGAAGTTGAAGTTTGTTCCTTGTTGGAACATTGAGATGTTGTTCCTTGTTGGGACATGTTTACTTGTTTGGGATATCACAATATTTATCTGCTATAATTAATGAATCTATATACTTGGTAAAGGGTGGAAGGCTCGGCCTTATGCAGTGTTTTGTTCCTCTTGCCACCTAGTTTCCGTCATACGGTGTTATGTTCCTTGATTTTCGCGTTCCTTACGGTTGGGTGATTTATGGGACCCCCTTGACAGTTCGCTTTGAATAAGACTCGTCCAGCAAGGCCCAACATTGGTTTTACCATTTGCCACCTAAGCCTTTTTCCCGGGTTTCGCGAGCCGAGGTCATCTTATTTAACCCCGGACGGTGCTCCTTGAGTGCTGGCCCGAACAGGCAGACTCTTGGGGCCACTACGGGGCAACTCGAGGCTGGTTTTACTCGTGGCTGACCTATCCGGTGTGCCACGAGAATGAGATATGTGCAGCTCCTATCGGGATTTCTCGGCACAGTCGGGTGGCTTCTGGTCTTGTTTTATTCTGTCGAAATGTCTTGTAGTCCGGGATTCGAGATTGATCGGGTCTTCCGGTAGAAGGTTTATCCTTCGTTGACCGTGAGAGCTTATAATGGGCTAAGTTGGGACACCCTGCAGGGTAATATCTTTGAAAGCCGTGCCCGGTTATGAGGCAGATGGGAATTTGTTAATGTCGGTTGTAGAAAACCGAAGTTGACCTCAAATAAAATACACATCAACGCGTGTGTAACCGTGATGGTCTCTTCTCGGCGGAGTCCGGGAAGTGAACACGGTGTTGGAGTTATGTTTGACGTAAGTAGTTCAGGATCACTTCTTGATCGCTACTAGCTTCACGACCGTGCTTTGCTTCTCTTCTCGCTCTCTTTTGCGAAATAGCCACCATATATGCTAGTCGCTTGCTGCAGCTCCACTTTACAACTCTATCCTTCCTATAAGCTTAAATAGTCTTGATCTCGCGGGTGTGAGATTGCTGAGTCCCGTGACTCAGATTCTACCAAAACAGTTGCAGTGCCGATGATGCGGCGTAGGTGGCGCAGCCGAGCTCAAGTGGGAGTTCGACGAGGCGTGGTCGTTACTATGTGTCTTTCCTGATGATCGATAGTGGTGCCCAGTTGGGACGATCGAGGATCTGTGTAGCATTTGGGGTATCTTCTTTTATTTTGGTTACGTAGTCGGACCTTGAGTGTACTCTGAATGATGGATGTTTATTTATGTATTGTGTGAAGTGGCATTGTAAGCCAACTATGTATCTCTTTCCTTATTTATTACATGGGTTGTGTGAAGATTACCTCACTTGCGACATTGCTTTCAATGCGGTTATGCCTCTAAGTCGTGCCTCGACACGTGGGAGATATAGCCGCATCGAGGGCGTTACACCTACCTTCGATGGGACATACTACCCCTACTGGAAGAATAAGATGCGAATGCATCTTGAGGCAATTGATAACGATCTCTGGTATGTTGTGGAAAATGGTGTTCCCTCTGTCTCACCCTCATTGAACGCTACCGATGTGAAGAGATTCAAGCAACTCAGTTCTCAAGTGAAGAATATCATATGTGGCCATCTGAGCAAAGGACAGTATGGAAGAGTGAGTGCTTTGAAAACTGCTAAGCTTATCTGGGATAGGCTGTCCTAAGTGAATGAAGGAGTCTCAACTCAGCGTGACTCTCGAGTTGATGTTCTTCGCAATCTCTTCAACCGCTTCAAAAGACTCGACAGTGGAAATGTTCAACAAACCTTCGAACGCCTCACTGACATCTCAAATGAGCTTCAAGCGCTTGGTGCCACTGACATTACCGACCATGAGGTGGTGAAGAAATTGTTGAGATCGCTTGATTCCTCATTCGATACTCCGGCATTGATGATACAAGAGCGTGCTGATTACAAGTCACTTGATCCGCTGATATCCTCGAGAGGCTAAATACTCATGAGTTCGACTTGCTGAAAAAGAGATCTCTATGGTTGAGCTATGGCAGATCGCGTGCCCGAAGGCCAAGGCGATGTCGAATCTGAATGTGAAGATTACGGTAGCAGCCTTGGTGATCTGAACCGGGCGAGGAGCTAGCACTGCTCGTGAAGAAGTTCCAGAAGTTCTCAAGACGTGGTCGCTTTGGAAAATCCTCAAGGAGCAGTGATTCCTCATCCAGTGACTACAAGAGGAGGCTATGCCACAAATGCAAGAAACCTGGTCACTATATTCAAGAATGTCCTTTGTGGGAAAAGGAATTAAAGAAGAAGAAATACAAGGATTACAGTTCTGATGACGCTAAGAAGAAGAAGAAATCGTCAAAATCTTCATCAGCAAAATCCTCAAAGTCTTTATCTCACAAGAAGAGCAGCTCCAAGAAGGCTCGGGCATTCATTGGCAAGGAAATGGACTCTGAGGCTGAATCTGAGGAACATGAGGAAGAGGAGGCATCTGAGGAGTCCGAGTCTGGTGTGGCGTGTCTGGCTCTCGCTATTGCATTCGTCAGCAAGTCTATCTTCAACTCTGAAGAAACTAACTTCACCAACAAGGCTGATGAAGATAATGATGACTACCCTCCCACCTATTGCTTCATGGCAAAGGGTGCCAAGGTACTCAAATATACCTCCTCTGAATCTAGTGAGAATGAATCTGATGAAAACCTCAAGCCCAGCTACTCTAAACTTGCTAAGATTGCTGTAAAACAACAAAGGGCTTTTGAAAAGGTTCAAAACATGCTAGACAAAAGTGATGATATGTTGGGTGAAGAAATGGATCGCACTAAAGCCTTGGTGAAAATCTTTGAGACTTGAGTCTAGGTTTGACAACCTTCAAGGTCATCATAACACTCTCTTATCGATCATGAGAAGCTTTCTTATGAATTTCTTCAAAGAAAGCAAGATCATGATAAGCTAAGAGTGAGTTATGAAGATCTTCAGAAGGAGAGCGATTCATTACTTGCTCAACAAATCAGCGCTTCTCAGGAAGAATTTGTTCCTCCTTGCTTAAAGTGCATTGAACGTGAATCTGCTAACTCTTCACCTGAATGTTCAAATGCTTCTATTGTTACAAATTCTTCACCTGCCTCTGCTATCACTGATTCCTCATCTAAGGACATTGCTAGTATCACTGACGATGCAGGGCTGAAGGAATTGTACATGACAGGCATGTACAAAAGCCTCAAAGGGCATCAGACTCTTTGTGATGTGCTTAAAAAGCAGATCCTCAACAGGAACCCTAGTAAAGAGGGTATTGCTTTGAGAGGAAAATCAATCTGATGGTACATATTGGAAGCTGAGCGGTATCCCAAAACCTCATGGGTTCTGCAAAGGACCTCGATTGATCCATCTAATCTATCGGCTTTACATGTGAATCATCTCATTTTTCTAATGAGTAATTTGACTCAACTATAAACTGTTCAAAATTCACAATGGTGAAGTATTTGCTAGATATGTTGGAACTAAGCTGCGAGAGCAGTTCCCTATGAAGAAAATATGGGTTCCCAAAGGTGCCTTGAAAGTCTTCATGTGAATGTCCTCATGACACCACCTGTGAAGAATACGAACCCCAGATCAAACTCTTCATATGGACCAAATTCTTCATATGGATCCAAGTGCTCATACGGACCAAATTCCTCATATGGATCGAATTCCTCAAAAGGATCAAAGTCCTCACATGATTATCATCGTGCTAACAACTCTGTTTCGCAGGGTAGAGCTAAGGGCTATGAATATGTGCATTATTCTTCAAACCATTATGTTCATAAGTCCTCAAAGAATTTCTCTACTTATTCATATGCTTACCCTAACCCCTTTTATGTGAAACAAAATGGTCTGGCTTCTTTGCCACCATTCTCATATGGAGCTCATGAGTGATGAACTCTTTGCCACCCCTTGAGATGTGGGTGGTGAAGAAAAAGAACTAATCTCTTCTGCGGGGCCAGGTCTCCGGACATGCTTTAACGTCAGAAGAATTTCTTTGGGGCACGACAAAAATGCACGAAAGGGCCTTGATCTAATCATGAAGAAATGAACTTTCATTTCACACGTCCTCATACTGCTATATCTGTTTTACTGCTTGATGAAATTCATCTAATGAATTTGATATCATATTCTTCACTGATGAAGTATATGAGTTCGTAAGCTGCACTAATTCATCTGCAGGATAATCAACCCAAAGCCACTGAGTGGGTCCTCGATAGTGGATATACAAATCACATGACTGGTGAAAAGAATCTATTGATGGATGCTCCCTTATCACCATCGCATCTGAAGCATATCATTTTCTCTAACAAAGGCAAAAGTTAGGTATTGGGTCTTGGTAAGGTTGCGATCACAAAGGATCGACACATGGACAAAGTCATGCTTGTTGAGTCCTGAGGATACAACCTTATGTCTGTCTCAATGCTTTGTGATCTTGATATGGTTGTTGTCTTTGGAAAGTATCGTTGTGTTGTGGTTATGGAAGCTGACAATTCCAAAGTCTTTGAAGGCTTTAGGAGAGGAGACTTGTATATTGTTGATTTCTCTACAGGACCGCAACCAGCCGTGTGCCTACTTGCAAAAGCTTCAGAAGGCTGGATATGGCATCGACAACTTGGTCACGCACGCATGAGGAATTTGCACACGCTTGCGAAGAAGAAGCATGTCATTGGCATTGAGAATGTCAAATTCCTCAAGGATCACTTGTGTGGAGCCTGTGAAGCTGGAAAAATGACCAAGGCCAAGCATTCAGCAAAGACTATCACGACCACAACTCGACCATTCGAATTGCTTCACATGGACCTCTTTGGTCCTAATCATTATTCTGCTGTTTCAAATGAAGCATCTGAATATGGCTTTGTTATTGTTGATGATTACTCTCGTTACACATGGGTACACCTTGTTGCCTACAAACATGAAGTGCGGGAAGTCTTCAAGCGATTTTCCTCGAGGGCTTCACCAACTTTGGTGTGAAGATCAAGCACATCGAAGTGACAATGGCTTGAGTTCAAGAATTCTGGTCTCGATGACTATCTTGATGAACTTGGTATTACTCATGAGTTATCTGCTCCTTATACTCCTCAACAGAATGGCGTCGTGGGCGCAAGAACATGACTCTTCTTTGAGATGGCTCGCACTATGCTTGATGAATACAAAGCGCCTCGTCGTTTACGGATTGATGCAATTGATCTGCATGCCACATCATCAACGAGTATATCTTCACAAATTCTTCAAGAAGGCGCCTATGAACTCCTCAGCGACAAGAAACCCAATGTGAGTTATTTCAAAGTCTTGATTGCTAAATGTTGGGTTAGAGATCCTCATCACAATTCAAAATTTGCGAAAGCACATGAAGGTTTATGCTTGGTTACGAAAGGACTCGCACACCTCTGAGTCTTCAACAACGTTCTTCACAAGGTTGTTGAAGCTGTAGATGTCTTGATTCGATGAAACTAATGGCTGTAAAGAGAGCACCTACCTTACATGATAGATGAACCAGCACTGAGGATTCTATCAAGTTCAAGGCTCTTGAGGATGTCATTCCTCTTGAAGAATTTGCTGAAGAATTCATTCGAGCGTGAAGAGCGTCGAGCTGATGTACCTGAGGAAAATGCTGAAGAAAATGGTGCTGAAGAAAATGCTGAAGAAAATGGTGCTGAAGAAAATGCTGAGCAAATTCCTCAAGCGACAACCAGCTCATCCTCGTGTTGCAAAAGAAGTGCAAGTTGATAAGATCATCGATGACATTGAAGCACGAGGTCCTCTCTGCGCTCAAAAGCTTCACATTTATCTAACTTGTGGGCACTATGCTTTTGTCTCTATCCAGAGCCCACTAAGGTAGATGAAGCATTTACGGAGCTGAGTGGATTCAGGCCATGCAAGAAAAATTACATCGATTCGAGCTCAACAACGTCTAGGAACTGGTCAACGTCGAGATCCTGCAAGCATAATATCAATGGCACAAAGTGGATCTACCACAACAAGCAAGATGAAAATGGCCTTGTGGTGAGGAATAAAGGCACGACTTGTAGCTCAAGGCTACACACGGAGTTGAAGGAATTGATTTGATGAAACTTTTGTACTGTTGCTAGACTTGAGGCTATTATATTACTTGCTTATGCTAACCATCATGATATCACTCTATATCAAATGGATGTGAAAAGTGCATTCCTCAATGGTAAGCTTGAGGAAGAAGTATATGTTGCTCAACCCACAGGTTTGAAGATCCAAAGAATGCTGACAAAGTCTTCGGACTCAACAAGGCCCTCTGTGGCCTCAAGCGAGCCCCTAAGGCGTGAATATCAAATGTCTATGATGGGAAGTGGAAATTCTTCTTAGGTCTTCAAATTAGTCAACAGCCCAATGGCATATTCATATCTCGGAGAAATACCTCAAGGATGTTACGAGGAAATTGGCATGCAAGATTGCAAAGCGTCAAAATTCCTATGCCCACAAATGGCCATCTATGCCTTGATGAAAATGGTATTGACTTGATCACAAGGTATACCGCTCCATGATTGGTTCTTTATTGTACTTATGTGCATCTAGGCCAGATATAATGCTTAGTGTTTGCATGTGTGCCCGATTTCAAGCTACACCGAAGGAATCACACCGTAAGGCTGTGAAGCATATTCTTTGATATCTAGCTCACACACCAACACTAGGACTATGGTATCCCAAGGGCTCTGCTTTTGATCTCATTGAATATTCTGACTCTGACTATGCTGGTGATCGTGTGGACTACAAGTCAACATCTGGTACTTGTCATTTCCTCGGACGATCACTGTCTACTGCGGAAGCTGAGTACATTGCTGCTGGTTCTTGCTGTGCTCAATTGCTGTGGATGAAGCAAACTCTCAAGTATTATGGCATCAACGTGAAGAATGTGCCTCTCTACTGTGACAATGAGAATGCCATCAAGATTGCTCACAACCCAGTTCAGCACTCGAAGACAAAGCACATTCAGATTCGTCATCATTTTCTTCGTGATCATGTGTTGAAGGCGACATCTCCATTGAGCATGTGAAGGTGAAGAACAGCTAGCCGATATCTTCACAAAGCACTCGGATGAGAAGAGATTTAGCAAGTTGCGGTGTGAGCTAAATATCTTAGAGTCTTCGAACGTTATTTGAAAAGGACGCTCATCCTAACACTTATGCAAAATTGATGACTTAGATGTGCAACACATGAAAACCGTTTTTCTTCCATAAATGAAAAATAACACTCTAAGTGTGAAGAAATTAATGAAGAATTTGATTCTCAGAACCCTACGAAAATTGTACACGGTGTCTGAAATCATCATTCTTATATGGTGGGTCATGCCACCACAAAAGTTGAAAATCTTCAATTTGAGTTTTTCTGAGTTTTGAAATTCTTGAGTTTTCAAATTCTTCAACTTTGCAAAATCTTCCTTTGTTTCCGTCGTTTTTCTTCATTGGCTATATATATATATATATATATATATATATATATATATATATATATATATATATATATATATATATATATATATATATATATATATATATATATATACAGGCGAACTGCATAATTTAGGCAGCGAAACCTTTGCAATAGAGACTAGTGAACTTCTAAATCGGAAAAAACTGCCGCTTTATTTTTTTGGTAATGTTTTCGCTCTAATTTTTAATTGTTTATCAGAACAAAGGCGTATAATATACCGTTGAAAAGCTATGGATTAGGCGCAACCTTGACATGTTGAACAGTTTCGAGATTCCACGGTTTAAGAGCAGTTTTGAAAATGGTGCGGCGGATAGCGAGTGTCAGCGAGCGTTTTTCGCATTGTTTTCTAAACGCTTGTCGAATAAAGCAAATGATCGCCGTTGGATAGATATCGTCGGCGCATCTTTTCATATATAAATCTTTCTCTAATTAATTCACGGTTTAAGAGCAGTTTCAAATTTACTAAATCGCGAATTCTATTTTCAAGTTTTTAAAATTTTCGGTACTATTTTTCGCTCCAGTTTTGAACCGTTTGTAAAGCGAAGGCGTGTGATCGCCGTTGGAAATCTATGAGCAGCGCAACTTTCATATGTTGCAATGTTTTCGAGATTCCTTACGGTTTTAGTTTATTTTGAAAATCGTGCGGTGACTCGAGAGGCAGCGATCGTTTTTCACGAAATTTTACAAACCGCTGCTCGGAATGATTCAAGCGATCGCCGTTGGAAAGGCATCGACGAAGCGCAAATTTTTCATGTAGAACACTCTCTCTAATTCTTTACGGTTTAAGAGCAGTTTAAATTTACGAAGCGGACACTCTGTTTTTCGCGACACCCAAATCGGCGTGGGTATTTCATCGGTGAAAACCGCACTGCTTCAAACTGAAAACCGTACTGCATCAGGCGGGCAAGCGAGCTGCATGGTTCTTGTACTCTTTTTCTATTTTATTTTTATTAATGAGTTCTTTTTTATGAATGAGAGTGGACCCGAGAGATGAGGCCAAGAGAACCACATCAAGAGGAAAGTGAAGCATAACTTGAGTCTATGTGAAGCGTTGAACCATATCATTTTTTTGCCTTTTTAACTTTTTTATAAATGCATCTGAGCTGCATGGTGAGAGCTAGTGAGCTTCATTGGGCCGAGGAAGCGAGCTGCACTTTTTCTAAATGCATTTTTATTTTAAATGGATTGTGTGAAAAGTCCTTCGTAATGGACTTTTTCAAGACCAAAGCGCACTGCATTTGCATGATATTTTAAATGCATTTTATTTTAAAATGTGTGTCTTGAGAAGTCTTTTGTGGTGGACTTTTGCAGACCAAAGTGCACTGCATTTTTTATATGTTTTAAGTACATTTTGTTTGAAATGGACTGTCTTGAAGAATCCTTCATGGTGGACTTTTTCAAGAACCAAAGTGCACAGCGTTTGCATGATTTTTAAATGCTTTTTTTGTTTTAGAAGGTGTGTGCTAAAAGTCCTTTATAGTGGACTCTTTTAGTGAGACTAAAGTGCACGGCATTTGCATGTTTTTCTTAAATGTATTTTTGTTGTAAATGAAGTGTACTCAAGAGTCCTTCATTGTAGACCTTTTTAGACCAAAATGTACCGAATGGTGAAAAAACTGAACCCGACAACAAATTCCACAACAGCTAACTGCAAGTGCTGGCGCTTGAGTTGCACACACACACGAGGTGAACCTTGTCTTCAATCCAAGATAGATGTCGCCCGGAGGAGAGAACTCTGGACTGCACACTCGTGGGCCAACACAGCACACACAAATCAGATAACCCAAAAAACAACGAGAAAAATAACATGTTTTTAGGGGCTAGCGAAGTGAGCGCTACTAGCTACGAAGCAGGCACCGCCATGAGCTGCAATTGAACCAAATGGGAGCGCATCTTTGGAGATGCTTGCGTCAATCACGGTGCTTCGAAGGACACCTTGGAGAGCAGTTTAGCCAGGATCTTCATGCGGTGCAGTTGTCCGGGTGTTGCGGTGCACCTACTCCATAGCATATCTTGGGGATTGCGATGGCGGCGGCGGCGAACATCACGTCCACCCGCATGAACTGACCGTGTTGCGCGCGGCAGCTTGCACTTCATGGCGCGCCCGAGGCACTAAGCGAACAAACCAAGAAGATTGAGTATTGGCGGCTTCGTCATCTGAACGCGAGGACACCAAACCCCCGGATCTGGGCAAGTCCATGGCGAGGACCCAGCCCGGCGCCTTTGGAGAAAAGCGAGGAGGGAGCTCCTCGTCGGGACTAGATCGGCGCGATGGTGGGTACCTCCCGTTGTGGTCGTTGTAGGTGAGCGGTGGATGGGCAACCTGTCGTCCGGGGCTGGATCCGATGGTCGTTGTAGTCCATAGCCATCTGGGAGGCGGACCGGTGGGTTCTCGCCATGAGCCGCGGTCGAGATGCGGTGCTCGGCGGGGAGGCGGGCGGGGAGGCGATGGTTGGAACCACGGTGGCGGGCGTGGCCCGCGGTTGTCACCAGCGCAACTAGCCGTGAGAGAGGCTCGATGGGGTGGGTGGGGATGGGGGATTGGGAGGAGCCGTCTCCACCTGATCCGTGGTAGCCATGGCTGTCGGTGGGCGTCGGGAGGCGAAGCCCGTGAGTCGGCGGTGGGAGAGCGGGGGCGCCTCCGCCCTGGATCGGCGCAGCGGATGCAGTCCACCGCCCACCGCCTCCCCTGCCTTGCCGTGGCGAACTGCGATGGATGGGAGAGTTGCATGTGGGGTGCTTGGGGGGAGGAAGGTAGCGAGTCGGGCTTGGCGGTGGAGTGGGGGCACCACAGCGGCCACAGGTGCGGCCCGACCTAAAGGGATGGAGGAAAGCGGTTAGGGGCAGGCGAGGCTGGATCCAGCGGATCAATCGTTGAGGCGTGTGGGGAGGGCAAGGCGCATTCAGACAGCGAGAGGAGGTCGGAGGTGGTGCGTCGGAGTGGGTGGGGTGGTGGTGGGGCTGTGTGGTCGGAGGTGGTGTACGCCGTGGGAGTGGGGCGGTGGGGCGTCGAGAGGATGTGGTTGGTGGGGCGGGGGTGGCTGTGGTGGGAAAGAAGGTTGGCAGCGGTGGGTAGAAATTGGGGTCGGAGGTTGGCCTAATGCAGTTTCCTCGCGTCGCTGTCTTGGTCGGATCAGGTTGATTAGTAGCACCGAAGTGTTAGCGAATAAGCGATTCGATTAATGCGAGAATAAGGTCTTAAGGGTGTTATTAGAATAGACCCACCTATATATATATATATATATATATATATATATATATATATATATATATATATATATATATATATATATATATATATATATATATAGTTTATGTCCTCTCTGACATTCACTTATGGCTATTTCTTCAAGTTGCGTTTTTTGCTAAGTGAATGTGATGGGACCCTTCCCCTCTATGCTATACTCAACCCAATCTATTCACAAATTCTTCATGTGCGTTCTATTTGAAACTCGTTCAAAATCTTCCTTTGTGTCCTTGTCAATTGAAGAAATTGTGAGCGAAACTTTAAAACTAATCTTATCCAAAATTTTAGGCTTTGCAGCTCAAATTATTCGCATCCCATGATAGACTTATCTATTCACCCATGATCTAACACGATCTCCACTTTTGATGCGTGGGTGACACATGGCATGCGAATGAGAAAGGTCGAGGCACATTCATCCTAAATCTTGGTGAACAGTTTTCCTCGACTATAAATACCCCTCACCTTCCTCACTTCCTTTACTCCGCTCGACCTCTCTCTCCGCTCGAGCTTCTCAAACCCTAAGCGCGCCCTTCTCCATCATCGCCGGTGAGGAAGAGCTTCCTGCCTCGACCTCGTCGCCCGTCGTACTTTCAGCAGCGGAAATCTTCACTCGTCGCCGCCGTAGCTGTCTTCCTCCGCCCGAGTTAGGGGCGTGGAAGATCTACACAGACGAACTTCACCTCTCCACCTCACTGTTCGTCGTGTTCTTCATCCAGGGTAATTAAAAGTTACTTTTACTGCCCTCTTTGATTCAAATTTTCTCTACAAAATCTTCAAAGGTGATTTTCTTCAATGCTTCACACACCAAAACACCTCACATGTCATATGTTCTTGATTCGTTTCCCTAAGCATCATCTTTCTTCAAGATTCCTCAATTGTGTGGATCTACGATCTATACAACTCTGGAACCTAAGACAAAGAACGCTTAGTGAAATTCTTCAAGGCTCATCTGGTCAAATTCCTCAAACCTGTTCTTTTTGAAAAACCTTACGAGAAGCGCATATGACCTCTCCAAATTCCTGCAACTATACTCACATTCACGGTACTCATGCCTTCTTTGAATCACTAGGTTCTCATCAACTTATCTCATTTGCAGCGTTCCTCAAAGAAAAGTTGCATACTTCTTCAGGAATTCAATTGTTCAAATTCCACTCTTGAAGAAAATGGCAGATGGTAAGAACCAATAGAAAGGAGGAAAAAAGCACGATGTCATGACTGCTTTTGAGATCCACGAGGACATTTACAAAGACTATTGCACACTTGATGGTGAGATTAGGAAATGAGAAATAAAATCAGCGCAAGGTGCACATACTGGAGGATTGAAAGGAGATGGGCAAGAGAATGGAGGAGTACAAGTATGTTACTCAAAGTATATGAAGAAATTAGCATAATCCTCCATGCCCAAGAGCTCCATTGGCACACAGCCAGAAGGTGACCCCCGACATCAAGCGTGGTGAGATTTTCTGAAGAATGGGCCAAAGCGCCAAGCCAGAGTTAGCTAGACAAGCCAAAAGAAGCGTTGAGGAAATTCAATGAAGACTCTATTCTGCTTTGCTGCCAGAGCCTCTGTAAATCATAGGAAATCAATGGCGAAGAAGCTCGCGCACAAGCCAAGTGCTTCCTGTGATACCCTCACGGCCAAGTTCCTCGGCAATGCCCTCATGGCGAGAATCTTCAAAGCCCTCCGGCCAATTCCTCATGCTGCTCCTGCTCCTCCAAAGTCCTCGGCTGCTCGGCAAAGTCCTCGGCACTGTGCATCGGCCACGTGCCAAAGGACTGCGAGCATCTCTATTGCCTCCGGTGTCTCGGTGAGTTCCTCGGCTACCAAATTCTTCATCAGGCCCTCTGCTGAAGACAAAGGCAACTTGTTGGGCGAGGTCCTCGGCCAAGTCAAGAAGAAATAGGTTGCCTTCCAAGTGCCATCTGACGATGAAGCTGATGATGATGAACTTGCAGAAATCATCAAAGACAGACAAGAAAGGGCCGCTAGAGCCAATGGCACAACTGTGCCACTGCTATTGGATCCTAAGTTGATACTCGATTACATTGATCTCTGGCACAAGGACCCAAACACTCCTATGCCTGATTTCAAATTGACACCTGGTCAAAATCACATGCTGACTCATTTCATCCAAGAATAGAAATGGAAATTTGAGAAGGCCAGGCAGATCAAGAAGGCTCATGTAACATCCCAAATTTTCAATTTGGAATGTTATACATAGATCATCATTGCATATCATATTTTTGTTGCATTTTTTGCTCGATCCTAGAAATTCTACACAACTCAAGGACCCACGGAGAGAGTTGGGGATTTCGTTATTTTCATATTTGAGTTTTCTCAAATTTTGTAAATAGGATCAATTGATTTTAATTATTTTATCTTCAATTATTTCTATTACAAAAATATGACTTTCCCAAAATAAAGAAATAATGAGGATTTAATAATAAAATAAAATAAGATTTTGTTTTGGAGTTTTCGCCATTTTATTTGAATTTAGGAAAAATGTGCGTTTTTCAAAATTGCATTTAGGCCCCAAATAAATGTTCATCTAGTCCGGCTTGATTTTAGAAGCGAGAATTTTCAAGGATTTTGGAGTCGTTTAGTATTTCTTTAGTTTGTTTTTCTGCGTTAAATTAAAAAAGCGAACCAACTTACGGAGTCGTGGCGGCGGGACTCCGCTCGGGCAGCCTTATATAGCGCGCCGCCCAGGCATGACCCCAGACCACCACCTCCCGGCAGCCCGGCCCGCCCGCCGCCACACCCGCCCAAACCTAACCTAACCCCGCGCGCCCGATCCGCCGCCGCCGCGCCGCCGCCGCCGGCCGCCCGACCGCGGACCGCCGACCCACCACCGAGTTCGCCGCCGCCTAGTTTTCAGCGCCATTTTTATAAAAACCGATTGTTTTTAGTTTTAAATCGGTTTTTAGTTTCCTTTTTAATTAGATCGGTTTATTATTTTGGTTCGATTTACATAGCGGCGTTAAGCTCGTTCATTAGTTTTAACGAGCGTGTTCGTCAATTAGTTCTAGTTAATGAGCGTCCGTTCGTTAACCTGTTCATCGTTTTCTTTTCTCGATTTAATCCGCGATTTTTACGATCGCGATTTCGATCCGATTTTCGTTTTAGTATAACATTTCGCTCGTTTATCGGAATCAGGCGATTCAAGCGCCTGGAGTTTCGTCTCGAAACCCTCTTTCCAAATAATCAACTTAAACAAGTTTTTGCTCTGTAAAATTTGACTTAGATCCAGATTAGTAAAAACGGAGTTGTTTTCTTTCGCCGTTTGACTTTCGTTGCTTCGTTTGATTTGATTATTTTTGCAAACCAGAGTTCTTAAGTTGAACTTTCTGGTTAGATATTTTGTTTGAGTTTTACCTGTGCATTAGATGAGTACTTATTGTATGCGTGTTTGTTTGTCTGCGATAGAATAACCGGTCTGTGCTTTGTTACTTGAGTCTCTAGGTTTCTTGATCATTAGCAAGGCAAGTAACACTTTGATCATATACTTTTCATACCAGTTTTATGCATTAGATCAACCCTCAAACATTGCATGATTAGGATCTAATTAAATTGTGGGATGGGAAGTAGATGAGGTAGTACCTATTACGATTTATATTCAAACCTTTGGGAGTTACTTCTCGTTTGCTTATTATGCCATGCTATGCTAGTAGGCGTGGATTGGGTGAGTGTATCCATGACAGATGTGAGATTGTTAATTAATGGTTTAATTAAGGTGGCAACAAACACACATCTGGGTGGATTGAGCACTGGTTTCCATCGAGGACTTGCTGTTTTTCTTGGACCGCCACCTAGGCTCAAAGGGATCATGAGATTATTCATGCTAGAAACTTACGTGTGCAACCACATGCTACTATGGGCTCTAGCATAGTTGACTAAGTTGTGCGAACTCTTACGGGTGGACTAGCTGATGTAGGGGTTGTAGGTTGATTACGGTCTACCCAAGCGTAAGGTGCTAAGCCACGAAAGACTATGTCTCGGTCATCCGTTTCTCAAACACCATGTAGTCACGAGAAATCAAGCAGAGGAGATCGAGTCTTGTGGGGAAAAGTGCACAAACCTCTGCGAGTGTATAAACTAATCATGGTTAGCCGTGTCCCGGTTATGGACATCTTGAGTATCTAGTACTTGGATATCATGTGAATCTCATCATGTTACTCTAATTAATATTGTTGGGTTGTTAATGAGTACTTTTGATTGGGATTGAGGATCTTGTCAACCATTCTCAATGTTCAACAACCACCATGATAGTTAAATAAATTTATTCCTTTGCGGTAGGGAAAAATTGGCTTTATGCAAAACATGTAACCATAGAGCTTTCCACCAACCATATATGCATGTAGAATAGGCTTACTCTTCATTTATTCTCTATGTGTTAGTCTGCTGACTTATTCCATGTCTGACCCGTTTCGGGCTGCAACATTTCATGTTGAGACTTTTAGAACGACAGTAAGGTGCTTAGGTGGTGGTTCTATACTCGATGATGCCGTTGGAGTTGATGGACTCACTTATTCTTCCAAGCCTTCCATTTATTAACGTTATTAGATGGCCTTAACCCATATTTATTTTGTTAAGTTCTCTCTTGAGACATTCGATGTAATAAGTGTGTGATTGCTACTCTATTATAAATCCTTGAGTACTATGTGGTGTCGGCATTCTTGATCCGGGGATGACACTTGAGCACGAAGATCGGTTTGTATGAGGTCTGGTCGCTAAAAGATAATATCGAGCACCGGTGGTTGTGAAATGACCATTAAGCTAAAGCCCTAGATCCTTTGCTCTCTTCTCATTTCTAACTCCTCATCTTTTCTACTCTTTTAGGATGGCGGAGCGAGGATCAAGTTCACCCGGCGGATGAAGATACACCCTTTGGGCGACACTGAAGGAAGTCACTAAGTACTGAACATCGGAATACCAAGCTTCACGGGACTTACAATTCCACTTTACCCGAAGAGGGCTATTGGAAGATTCAAGCTCAAGTTCACGGAAGGGCGTTTGCGCCGATCCACGGAGCCCATAGAGTGTGTTTTAATGCACCAACTTGGAGTGCAGGAAAGAGCATGGCAGCTCACATAACCATGGGGCGCATTGGAGAAGTTTACCAAGATGACCTCAAGGATACTATCTACCAGATTTGCGGACGCCGAGATGAACAATGGGAGATAGTTAGCACTAAGAAGGATCGATCCATAGCAGCTTTCATCCAGAGTTAAATCAGCACATTCGGCCGGAGAACCAGGATGTCTTGTGAGACATGATGGAGTTGAAGAAAGCAAAAGCCAATATTATCGAATTAGAAGGAGGCGAAGGCCACTGCAAGGATTACATGGAGGAGATTATAGCTCTAGTGAGACAAAACAACGATCTTAAGGAAGATTGAAGAACTCATGGGGAATTCAGCACCGGAGGAGAAGATGAAGATTACACTGTCCGAGAGAACTACATCATCATCAATGACACGATTCGATCCTAGTGATGATGATTTGAAGATGAAGCTGGAGCGAGATATCATGGAGTCTTCATCGAACAGTTTTCTAGTTGTCCACCATAACAGCGGTAGAATTTCCCCATTAAAAGTTATTTTGGTTCCGACACTTTGTAACGATAGATAGACCATTGTATGCCCTTGTTTGATTTGATTGGAGTGATATTGTGTGTTTTTGTCGATTGCATACGGGTAGTGTTTTCTCCTAGACCTCATTCTACTCTTAACTCTCGTCTTTTTCTAAAACCCTCGAGATGCCTCCGAGGGCGCGACCCGAATTTGTTTTCCGCGGAGATCACTTTCGGTTGATTCAGCAGAGAATGCCTTGATTCAAACATTGATGCAGAACCAAGGCAACAACAACAACAACAACAACCCACCGCCACCACCACACTGTTGACCATTTGACCCATTTCTTAAGCGAGAATCCGCGGTGTTTTCCGATAGCACCGAGGCGATTATTATAGATGATTGGCTCCATAAAGTAGGGAGGAGTTGACCACTGCGGGATGTACATATGGGGAAAAGGTGAAATTTGTCGCACATCAGCTTGAAGGACCCGCGGCAGCATGGTGGGAGAATTTTACAGCCACTTACCGTGTAGACACTATCACATGGGGTCAGTTTCAGCAAGCTTTCCGTACTGCCCATGTTTCAGCAGGAGCTATGGCCATGAAGAAGCGTGAGTTTTGCAACTTACGCCAAGGATGACGGACAGTTGGCCAGTATGTGGATGACTTTAGTAAACTAGCACGTTATGCCCCAGATGACGTTGCTACGGACTCAACTAAGCAGGAGAAGTTTCTAGAAGGACTGAATGATGAACTGAGCATGCATTTGATGGTAGCCACCTTCAACAACTACTAGGAGTTAGTAGACCGTGCTCTTATGTTTGAAGGGAAGCAGCAGCAGATTGACAATCGCAAGAGAAAGTATGGACGGGGAAGTATAACTCACGGAGCTCGTGAAACTCGCTTTACCTCGAAGCCGGAGGACAATTTCAGCATACTCATGGAGGAGGTAGCTCGCACAATCATAATGGCACCAAGAATGGAAGCGGGAATGGAGGAAGCAATGGAAAACCGCACCAACCCGTCAACACCATCCAAGGTAGAACTGAGCCATATCACTTGTTCTAAGTGCCGTAAAATGGGCATTATGCAAATGGATGTCCGAAGCCCAAAATAGTAATGACAATGGAAGCTCGGGAAAGAAGCGAACCCTTTCAACAGGGGACAAGTGAACCACGTTACCGTGGAGGAGGTTGAAGCTCAGCCAGGGCCAGATAATAGGTAAGTTTTGGTTAAGAAATTTCTTGTAGTTGTTCTTTTTGATCTTTGGTGCATCGCATTCATACATATCAAGGGATTTGTGGATAAGTATAAATTACCAACCCAAGCCCTTAGGTCACCCATGCTAGTAACCTCACCGGGAAGAGAATATATGGCAAGTATATGAATGCGATCGTTACCAATAAGTTGGAAACTATGTATTCCCTCGGACCTAATAGTTTTGGAATCCCAAGGTTGGATGTGATATTAGGTATGGATTGGTTATCGAAATGAGGAAATATTGATTGCGCGATATATCGATTTTGCTTACCACCCGAAGGAAGGAGAATCAAGTATGTATCACGACTTGGCGAGGAGAGCACATGTAAATTCCTTATCGGGAGTTGTGCGGGAGGAAGTACGGTGGTAAGGATTATCGGACGTGTTTAGGAAGAGCTGCGGGCATGCCGCGAGACGAGACATTAATTTCTGATTGAACTACTGCCGAGCCTTTGGGCGATATCTAAGGACCGTATAGGATGCCAGCCCAAGATTTGGAGGAAATTAAGAAGCAGATTAAGGAGTTCTTGGATAAAGGTTTTATTACGCCCAAGTTCTTAGCCTTGGGGATCACCGGTACTTCTAGTGGAGAAGAAGGATGGATCATTAAGAATGGTTGTTGATTATCGAGGATTGAATGAAGTGACCATTAAGAACAAATACTGGTTCTTAGATGATCAATGACTTGTTTGACCAATTGCAAGGAGCTAAGGTATTTTCAAGATCGATTTGCGATCGGGATACCATTAGTTGAAGATTCGGGGCGGGATATACACAAGGCGGCTTTTACCACCAGTGCGGGCTGTATCGTATACCGTTATGTCATTTAGTCGACTAACGTGACATATTTTATGAACATGATGAACAAGGTTTTTATGGAGTTTTTGGATAAGTTAAATCGTGATATTCATTGGCGATATTTTGGTCTACTCAAGAATGAAGAAGAACATAAGGAGCATTTGCATTTGGTACTCGAAGCTCGAGAGAACATCGGTTGTATGCCAAGTTTAGCAAGTGTGAGTTTTGGTTGAAGGAAGTTGGATTTCTCGGACATGTGATATCCGGAGAAGGTATAACGATAGAGCCCCACTAAAGTTGCCACGGTGACAAAGCTGGGAAGCGCCAACAACAGTTGGAGATCCGGAGTTTCCTTGGACTCGAGGATACTACGGAGATTCATTGAGAATTTCTCAAGGATTGCGAAGCCCATGCGAATTATTGAAGAAGGATACCAAGTTCATATGGGTGAGGAGTGTGAGGCTAGTTTCCAAGAGTTGAAGAAGCGTTTGGTTACCTCACGGTATTAATCCTGCGGACCAAAGCAAGGATTACGAAGTTTCTTTATAGCGCTTCACGTCGAGGACTTGGAGCGGTGCTTATGCGAGGAGGAAGAGTTGTTTAGTATGCTTCCGACGGCTGAAACCTCATGAATTAAACTATACCACATACGATTTGGAGCTAGCAGCCGTAGTGCATGCATTGAAAAGCGATGGAGACATTTCCTCATTGGAAATCATTGTGAGGTGTATCACGGATCACAAGAGTTTGAAGTACATCTTCCGCGAAGGAGTTAAATCTCGGCGAGAGAAGATGGTTGGAGCTCATCAAGGATTATGATATGAGATTGCATTACCACCTGGAAGGCTAACATGGTAGTAGGCTTATTTGAGCCATAAGAGTCATGTAAACATCCTAATGATGGGAGTTTTACCAAAAGAATTAGCCAGGAATTCCGGGAACTATGTATGGAAATAGTCATGAGGCTATGTAGCAGCGTTGGAGATTGATCAACTTTGATGGATAAAATCGGAGAAGCTCAAAGACGAGATAAGGAAGTTGCTTCTTTTAAGGAGAAGATGAGCAAAGGGAAAAGCAAAGGGATTTCGTGAGGATGAGCATGATACCTTATGGTTTGAGGACCCGTTTACGTACCAAGTGATCCGTGATTGGAAGTTGATTTTGCAAGAGGCACATGATTATATATTGATCCACCGGAAATACCAAGATGTATTTGGACTTGAAGGATACTTTACGGTGGACGGAATGAAGAAAGATATCGCGAGTATGCAGCAGTTTGTGATGTGTGTCGAGAAAGTGAAAGCGAACATCGAAGCCGGCGGGAGTTATTACGACCATTGCCTATACCGAATGGAAGTGGGATAAACTAGGCATGGATTTCATCACGGGATTGCGAGGACCGTTGAGGCTATGACTTCGATTTGGGTTGTAGTCGATCGTTTGTGAAGGTAGCTCATTTCATTCGATAAAGACTACCTACTGGCGATTGCCAAATTGGCTAAGATATACATGACAAGGATTGTATGCTTGCGGAGTTCGAGGAGTAGTGTATCGAGATAGAGGAACCCAATTCACCTCAAAGTTACGGAGCGGTTGCCGCGAAACTTTGGGAACGGTGGAGTTTAGTACAACTTTTCATCCACAGACGGATGGACAAACCGAGAGATTCAACCAGATTTTGGAGGATATCTTTGAGAGCATGTGCTTTGGATTATGGATCAAGTTGGGATGACCACTTGCCGTATCGGAGTTTTCTTATAACAATAGCTACCAAACCAGTTTGAAGATGGCACCTTCGAAGCCTTATGCGGAAGGAGGTGCGAGAACCCGCTATTGTGGGATGAAGTTGGGGACCGCCGAGTTGTTTGGACGGATTTGATTAAAGTGCGAGCGGAAAGTAAGGTTGATTAGCGATAGGCTCAAGGTAGCCAGTCAAGGTAGAAGAGCTATGCAGATTCAAAATGCAAGGAGGCAGAATATGAAGCGAGAGCGAGTTTATCTTTGAGTATCTCCGCCCGAGGTTAAGCGTTTTGGTGTTAAAGGAAAATTTAGCGCCGCGTTTTGTGGGACCATACAAAGTTTTGGAGCGCATGGGAGAAGTTGCGTACAAGTTGGATACCCAAGGGTTTGTCAGGTGTTCACGATGTGTTTCATGTTTCTTAGTTGAAGAAGTGTCACATGAGATGGCGGATATACTTTGAGAATCTTGTGCCACTAGGCGATTGAGGTTGAATAACAATTTGACCGTTGAGGAGAAACCAGTTAAGATTACGGGTATGCCGGCCGAGTCACCCATAACAAGGTCATTAAGTTTTGCAAAGTTCGATTGGAGCCACCACCTGAAGATGAAGCCACACAGGAAGCGAGAGGAAGATCATTTAAGGACCACCCTCACCTATTTTCTAGCCAACCCGAATCTCGAGGGTGAGATTCATCTTAAGGGGGTAGGTTTGTAACATCCCAAATTTTCAATTTGGAATGTTATACATAGATCATAATTGCATATCATATTTTTTTTGCATTTTTGGCTCGATCCTAGAAATTCTACACAACTCAAGGACCCACGGAGAGAGTTGGGGATTTCGTTATTTTCATATTTGAGTTTTCTCAAATTTTGAAAATAGGATCAATTGATTTTAATTATTTTATCTTCAATTATTTCTATTACAAAAATATGAGAGAGGGAATAAAATGACTTCCCCAAAATAAAGAAATAATGAGGATTTAATAATAAAATCAAATAAGATTTTATTTTGGAGTTTTTCGCGATTTTATTTCAATTTAGGAAAATGTCGTTTTCAAAATTGCATTTAGGCGTAAATAAATGTCCATCTAGTCCGGCTTGATTTTAGAAGCCGGAAAAATTATTCGGGATTTTTGGAGTCCGTTTAGTATTTCTTTCGTTTGTTTTCTGCATAAAATTATTTTAAAAAGCGAACAGACTTACAAGGCCGTGCAGGCGGGACTCCCACAGGGCAGCCTTTATATAGCGGCGCCCAGGCCCGACCCCCAGCCACCCGCCCAGAGCATTGGACAAGCCGCCCATAGCGCCACCAGCGCCCAAACCTAACCTAACTCCGCCTGCCCGATCGCCGCCATTGTTGCCGCCCGCTTGCCCGCCGAGACGCCGCCGACTTCCAGGAGGAGCCGACCCGCCGCCGTCGTCGCCACCGACTTCGCCGAACCGCCGACCCAGCTGGAGCCGCCGACCCCGCTGGAGCCGCCGACCCCGCCACCGGGGTTCGCCGCCGCCTCGTTTTCCGCGTCGGTTTTTTTTATAAAAACCGATCGATTTTTTTAGTTTTCGTCGGTTTTATTTAGTTTTCGTTTTTTTATTAGATCGGTTTTATTATTTTCGGTTCGGTTAAATAGCGAGCATTCGCTCGTTCGTTCGTTTTAACCAACGTGTTAGTCAGATTAGTTCTAGTTAACGAACGTCCGTTCGTTAACCTATTCGTCGTTTTTCTTTTTCTCGGATTTAATCCGCGATTTTTCTGATCGCGATTTCCGATCCGATTTTCGTTTTAGTATAACTTTTCGCTCGTTTATCGGAATCAGGCGATTCAAGCGCCTAGAGTTTCTTCTTGAAACCCTCTTTCCGATTAATCAACTTAAACAAGTTTTTGCCTCTGTAAAATTTGACTTAGATCCAGATTAGTAAAAACAGAGTTGTTTTCTTTCGCCGTTTGACTTTCGTTGCTTCGTTTGACTTGATTCTTTTTGCAAACCAGAGTTCTTAAGTTGAACTTTCTGGTTAGATCTTTTGTTTGAGTTTTACCTGTGTATTAGATGAGTACTTATTGTATGCTTGTTTGTTTTGCTGCGATAGAATAGCAAGGAATTGCCTTTGTTACTTGAGTCTCTAGGTTTCACGGATTATCGGCCAAGGCAAGTAACACTTTGATCATATACTTTTCATACCAGTTTTTATGCTAGATCAACCCTCAAACATTGCATGATTAGGATCTAATTAAATTGTGGGATGGGAAGTAGATGAGGTAGTACCTATTACATGATTTATATTCAAACCTTTGGGAGTTACTTCTACATTTGCTTATTATGCCATGCTATGCTAGTAGACGTGGATTGGGTGAGTGTATCCATGACAGATGTGAGATTGTTAATTAACGGTTTAATTAAGGTGGCAACAAACACACATCTGGGTGGATTGAGCACTGGTTTCCATCGAGGACTTACTGTTTTCTTGGACCGCCACCCAGGCTCAAAGGGATCATGAGATTATTCATGCTAGAAACTTCCGTGTGCAGCCACATGCTACTATGGGCTCTAGCATAGTTCACTAAGTTGTGCGAACTCTTACGGGTGTACTAGCTAATGTAAGAGTTGTAGGTTGGTACGGTCTACCCAAACGTAAGGTGCTAGCGCTTCTGAAAGACTATGTCTCGGTCATCCGTTTCTCAAACACCATGTAGTGCGAGAAATCAAGCGGAGGAGATCGAGTCTTTTGGGGAAAAGTGCACAAACCTCTGCGAGTGTATAAACTAATCATGGTTAGCCGTGTCCCCGATTATGGATATCTTGAGTATCTAGTACTTGGATATCATGTGATTCTCATCATGTTACTCTAATTAATATTGTTCGGTTGTTAATGAGTACTTTTAATTGGGATTGAGGGTGCTGTCAACCATTCTCAATGTTCAACAACCACCATGATAGTTAAATAAATTTATTCCTATGCAGTAGGAAAAAATTGGCTTTATGCAAAAAATGTATCCATAGAGCTTTCCACCAGCCATATATGCATGTAGAATAGGCTTACTCTTCATTTATTCTCTATATGTTACTCTGCCAACATATTCCATGTGCTGACCCGTTTTTGGGCTTTAACGTTTCATGTTGCAGACTTTTCAGACGACGAGTAAGGTGCTTTGGTCATGGTTCTATACTCAGTGATGCCGTTGGAGTTGATGGACTCGCTTATTCTTCCAAGCTTTCCATTTATTAACGTTATTAGATGGCCTTAAGCCATATTTATTTTATTAAGTTCTCTCTTGAGACATTCGATGTAATAAGTGTGTGATTGCTACTCTGTTATAAATCCTTGAGTCTTGTGTGGTGTCGGCATTCTTGATCCGGGGATGACACTTGAGCACGGAGATCGGGCTGTTTGAAGATGCAGTCGCTATAGCTCGATCTGGGAAAGAAAAGTTCTGAGGAAAAACATTGTCTCTTTGACGGTGATGAGTTTACAAAGATCGATCTGAAATCAAAGCCCTCGTGATGATTTCGATGATTAATATGCTAATTGGCAAGGAGCCAAAGTCAGGTTTGTTAAAGCGGTAGAAGTTCACAAATGTTGCAGCTCCATCGCAACAAGAAGTTCCTCGGTGAAGCTTACGCTCAGCCTCTTGAAGTCTGCCGGCACCGGTGATGACTTTCGAGCTCTTTGAAGAAAATGTTAGTTCAGGGCTGATGACTCCATACCAGCCGCTGAAGAAATTTCCAGGGCATCCACTAGTAGTGCGCTGAAGAAAATGAAAGAAATCGAGAACAAGCTGCATCGATTGCGCTGAAGAAAATCAATCGATTCTCGGCTCCTCCTGCGCCTACACCAACTCCTATCCTTCCATCTGCATCAGATGTGAAGAAGACCAAGGCTGGAAGCGAGCTGCTTGTGAAAAAAAGAAAGCATCAGCTGCTTGATTCTTGACTCAAGAAGAAAATGAAGCCTATGACCAGCTCGTTTGAAAATCCCATTGATGTTGTTCCAATCTCAATCATGCCATCAAGGACCTTGTTCCTTTTGGTGAAGAATATGAGATCCCTAAGCGGATCGATGAAGAAAATCATTATGCTGCCGTCGAGCAGATTGATGAAAAAATTGAAGTGGATATGATCCCTTCAACTTTTGTTGTTTCCTTGCAAATGCCTCGGTTCACGGTGAAGAGGTGGTGTTGAAGAAATTGAAGATGAAGATGTGGATATTGGGTGCACTCGCGGTGATGAATGATGACTTTTGGGAAAGTCAGCACCCCAATTCTCCACTCTTCACCCACTAAAACAAATACCTCAGTCCCTCCACCAACCGTTCAAATGGGCTCGAAGAAACTCACCCACCTCGTCGATTGCATGAAGAAATTCCAGCCTCTAGTCTTTGAACAACCTGCTTCTTGCTGATCACATGACAACATGTTTGCCACTAAAGAGGAACCAGAAATTCCTCATTTGAAGAACCTGAGATTGCGATTCACGAGGTCGTGATGCAACTCTTGACACTCCTTGCCAAAGCCAAAGGATCCATTCTCAAGGAAGCAAAAGTTCAAGGCTGAAGATTTCTTGACGACATGTGTTCTTCACATTACAACCCCTATGACTCTGCTCGCATAAGGAAGAGGCGTTTACGGACTGACCAGCCAAGCAAATATCTATTCCTCGGTCTTTGTTCAACAAAGACAAAGTCTTGATCAGGCACACATTCCTCATGTGACATGGAATCTCTGCGGGCTTGAGCAGTCCTCGGTGTTCTTCACGTATTTGGATTGTTAAATTTCTGCTTGACATATGTGATTGGAATGAAGAACTCATTCTTGATTCTATCTTGACGCTGCACATCACGGAGATTACGAAGATGTGAACTTCGTTGGTGCTGGACTGGATGTCGAGAAAATACTCACTACAAGGCACCAACAAGCTGAATTGCTTCTGCCCTCCCTCAGTCCTCCCCTTGGCGGTGCTTATTGCGTCTCGATGAACTGAGCTTACAAATCATTACATGCAAGTCTTGATGAAGCCTTTGAAGCGAGTCGGGCCCCTCGAACCAAATTCCTCGTCAAGGAATTCTGTATGTGCCTCGGACATCTATAAACACCATCGAAGACAATGAGTCCTATCAAAGGCCACGACTCAAATGATGAAGAAGTCATTGGCATCATGAAGAATATGCTTTTCAATATCATTCATGGCGTTCCGTCAACTTCCATGATTTCTTCATGAGGACTACGGCCAATATTGCTATGTCACCATTTGAGCTGAAGCCTTATACCATGGATTATGAGATTCATCAGGACAAGGTCTTCATTCAATTACAAGGCTGACACTCTGAACCACTGCAGCTACTTGGCTCCGATTGAAGTCCTCAAGCGGACATTTCCTCGGTGATGATAAAGGCAAGGCAAGCTGCTGTGATAGATGAAGCATTCGTCCATTGGATGGTCAATTTATGAGCTACATCCTATTCAACCAATGATGACTACGCCACACATGACTCTGCGCAAACAACTCGCCAAGCAAAATCCTCAAGCCACAACACCGGGGTGATGGTGATCGTGAGTTACTCCTCGGTCTTCATCGGAAAGTTGATCGCAATCATAAATGGGTCAAGCGTCGGTTTAGTTCAATTCTTCACAACATGACCTCAACACACAATGCAGTGAAGAAAAACAAATACTACCTCCATGAAACCTTCAACCGTACACAGGCTGTTACATCTCATGTCTCTGACGAATCTGAAGAAAATGGGTGCGAAGGAAGAATTTGGTGATGCGCACCTCCTCGAAGAAACACAAGAAGGTCAAGGTTCCTTCCTTGGTGGCCATCTCTTATTCTTCATCCGCGACGACTGATGAAAATGAAGATTTTTTACGACCTGCGGCAGGCCCTACTCGACAAGCGACCCGAAACAAGCTGGCGCTCCTTCATCAACTTGATATTCTTCAGGGGTATTAGTCCTCAATTTCGATCCTTTTGGTCATTCGATGACAAAGGGGGAGAAATTTGAGTTAGTCTTCAAGCGGGTCTATTATATGGGCGTTTTTTTTGCTAAGTTACAACTCTCGCTCTTCTGAAACTTTATTGGATTGAGTTGTAATCTTAAACCCGATGGTGCTATGATACTTTTGATGTGTTCCTCTGCATGCTTATTCCTGGTTATGTTAATACACGCATGCTGAATTACATCAGTCACCATATTTCATCATGCATTTCATATTCTTCATACTATATTTCAAATGCGTGTATGAATTACAAGATATAGGGGGAGATCTCCATGATTCAACTCTTCAAGTGTGCATTGCCTCAAAAGCAAATTCCTCACTATGCACATCTTCAGGGGGAGTTCTTCTATATCTTGCAATCAAATTCCTCTATATCAGTATTTATACTTCACATGTTTATCCCATTGAAAACTTAACCTATATTGTCATCAATCACCAAAAAGGGGGAGATTGTAAGTGCATCTAGTGCCCCTTAGTGATTTTGGTGTATTGAAGACTTCTGAGTTAAGGGTCTAATCTTTTATGAGTGTACACAGGTCTATAAGTCTATGAGGAGTTTGATATTTACAGTGAAAGTCGACCCTAAAATGAAGTTCTTCAATGAAGACTTTGGTATACGAAGACTTTACGAAGGCTTTGAAAGTGAAGAAATTGGTGTGATCTTGAAGACTTGGTATTCATTTGAGGAACATGAGCGTGAAGACTTTTGTTTTCGTGGTTTAGTTTTCTCTTTCTTGAGTCATAGGAAACACCGTCTTGTTAAAGGGAAATTAGGAAATACTAAGGAAAAACACAGTTCAGTCCTCATGAGATTTGAGTTGAGTATCACAGGAAATTTTCCAGTATTTCTCCTGCAGTGTTTCCTCAAATCTTCAGAAATCAAGAATCTTGATCAAACATCAGATTTTGTGTAATCAATCCTACAAATCATCATGAAATGAGGTTAAAGCATTTGAAGATAAACATGCAGAATTTGATGCAGAATGCAAAATAATGCAGTGAGGTGAGCAATGCACTCTTGAAGTTGATGCATTGATCTATAGAATTTGAAATGCATGATGCTTGGTGTAAGTCAGCATGCGTGTGATAACGCAGGAATAAGCATCGGATTTACACAAAGTATCAGTCTATAGAGTTTAAGTTTACAGTTTCGATCTGTCAAAGTCATCAGAGCGAGAGTTGTAACAATGTAGCCCATATGAACCGGCAGAACAGCGTTTGAAGTGTAGATGTGATGATGAAAAATGGAGGCATGAGTGCTTGATTCTTCATGTCAGTGAGCGTGAATGACGTGCAAGCAATGACTAATGGTTGGTGAGGCAGTGCGATTTTCTTCAACGATGAAGGCGAAAAGCTGACGATTTCATGGTCATCTGAAGTGCATGTGGATTTGACTATGCAATGGATCCTTACGGCGGCGATCAGTCTGAGAGTCATCGTGAATTGATCAGTGAGATGCATCATCTTGAAATTGAACAATCCTTATGAAGAAATCATGGAAGTTGGTGGGAGCGCCATGGATGATATTGAAAGCAGATTCTTCATGATGCCAGCGACTTCTTCATCATTTAGTCGTGGCCCTTGATTGGACTCAATGTCTTCGCAAAATCGATAGGCGATGCTGAGGCACATCTGATAATTCCTTCACGAGGAATTTGGTTACGTGTGAGGCCTGACTGGCTTCAATGGCTTCATCGGTACTTGCATGTAGTGATCTGTAGCTCATGTTCCTTTGTGAGCGCATAGCGAGCAGCTTCAAGGGAGAGGCTGAGTGGAAAGGCGCGAAGCAATTCGATGAGTTGGTGCCTTGTAGTGAGTGTTTGAGACATCAGTCCAGCACCCATGAATTCACATCTTGAGAATCTCCGGTGATGTGTAACCGCATAAAATTGAAGAATGAGTTCTTCATTCCAATCACGAGATGTTAGTGCAGAAATTTAACAAGCGGTCGTGAAGAACAACCTTTGATACTGCACGAAGCGGCAATTCCATATCACGTGAGGAATATGCATGATCGAAGACTTTGTCTTTGTTGAACAACACTAAGGAATAAAAATTTACTGGTGGCAGTCGAAGCGCCTCTTCCTAATCGAGCAGAGTCATGGGGGTTGTAGTCGATGAATAATACATGATCGCCGAAGAAATCATGACCTTGAAATTTTGTTTCTGGAGAATGGATCCTTTGGCTTGGGTAGAGGTGTGGGATGAGTTGCATCCCAACCTCGGAATCGCAATCTCAGGTTCTTGAGGTGAGAATTTCTGGTTCCTCTTTAGTGGCGGTCTGCGTCTTGAGATGTTGTGAGCGGTTTCTTCAGCACTAGTGGCTGGAATTTCTTCCATTACACTCACGAGGTGGGGTGAGTGTCTTGAGCCCATTTGAGCAGTTTGTGCAGGGGTGAGGAATTTCTTTGTAAAGGTGTGAATAGTGGAGAGTTTGGATCTGACTTTCCCAAAAATCATCATTCATCAATGGAGTAGTACTCCCAATGTCCCGTCGAATTGTGTTCATCTAATTCTTCAACGCCCGGCCTCTTGGTGTGAGCTGAGGCATAGGGAGGAAACAAGCTGGTGTTGAAGTTATTTCATCCACTTCAATTTCTTCATCCATCTGCTCTGTCGAGCGGCGGAAGGATTTTCTTCATCAGATCCGCTAGGGATCACATATTCTTCATCAAATGGAACAAGGTCCTTTGATGGCATGGTTGAGATCGGAACGGCATGAGTGGGATTTGCAAGCGAACTTGTCATAGACTTCATTTTCTTGGAGATGAAAAATCTGAAATGGTGATGCTTTCCTTTTCTTCCTGTTGCCTGCGCTCTACAGCCTTGGTCTTCTTCATCGATGCGAGATGGAAGGATTGGAGTTCTGGTAGGTGCAGGAGGAAGCGAAGAATCGAGTTGATTTTATTCGGGCTGGCGGTGCGGTTGCCCGACCTCTTCATTTCTTGAGGCGCACCACTAGTGGATTCCACAGCAATTTCTTGATTGGCTGGAATGTAGTCATCAGCCACGGAACTCATTTTCTTGATGATGCGAAAGTCATCAGCGGTCTTGGCATGTTCTTGATTGGCTGGCGGATGCTTGACTGAGGAATTTCTGTTGCGTTGGAGCTGCAACATTGGAGTGAAACGTCTTAGTCGGTTTAACAAACCTGACCTTGGCTCCTTGCCAATCAGCATAGTAAGCATTGAAATCAGTCTTTGAGGCTTTGATTTGAACAACGTTGTTCTTGAAATTTCTCCTTCTGTCACTAGCTTTCTTGATTTGCGGCCTTCTCATATTTCCATTTTCTTCTTGGATGAAATGGAATTGACATGTGACTTTGGCCAAGTCAACTTGAAATCGGTAGGAGTGTTTGGGTCCTTGTGCTATAGATCAATATAGTCGAGGATCAACCTTGGATCAAAAGTAGTGGCACATTTGTGCCTTTGGCTCTAAGCGGCCTGACTTGCCTATCTCGATGATATCGACAAGTTCTTCATCATCAACCGTCTTCTTGAGGCCGGCACTTGGAAAGCGACACCTTGGGCTGAGGACTAGGCGAGGACCTCGTCTAGCGATGGCCTTTGTCTTGAGAGAGGTCGGCAGAAGAATTGGGTGCAAGAGGAACTATTTGAGACTCACGAGGCAATGGAGATGCTGTAGTCCTTTGTACGTGTGGCAAGATGCCACAGTCTTGAGGACTTTGTCGAACAGCTGAGGACTTTGGAGGAGCTCTTTGAGGACTTTGGAGGCGAGGATTTTGGAGGCGCGGGAGCAGCATGAGGAATGTGGCCTTGAAGGCTTTGAAGATTCTGGCCGTGAGGGTATTCTTTGAGGAACTTGGCCTTGAGGGCCTTGAAGGTGAAGCACTTGGCTTATGTGTAGGCTTCTTTGCCATAGATTTCTTGACAGCGGAGGCCTCGATGGCAGCAGCAGCTGACAGCGAGTCTTCATTGAATTTCCTCCTTGCTTCATTTGCTTGTTTGGCCAATTTGGCTGGTGCTTAGCCCATTCTTCAAGAAAGTCCTCACCGCGCTTGATGATGGTGGGATCTGGTTCTTGGCCAGGTGCCAATTGAGGTCTTGAGCATGGAGGGGTAACAACGAGTTTCTTCATGTATTTGGGAGTAACATATCTATACTCCCTCCACTCTCTAGCCCATCTCCTCTCTATCTTCTGAATACGCACCTTGCGCTGATTTTTATCTTCCTCAGGAGGTGTGCAGTACCCAGCATAGATATCATCAGGGATCTCAAACACTGTGTTGACCTCAGGCTTCTTTCCTCCCTTCTGTGGCTTCTTACTGTCAGCCATTTTCTTCAGATGAGGTATTTGAACAATTGAATTCTCTGAAGAAGTATGCAATCAATTTCTATGGTAGGAAGGAGCTTCTGTCACTCTTGCCCTCCAATGCATAGTCCTGTCAACATACAACTAACCCTATGGTGTGATCTACACACGCGCTCATATGATGGGCACCAAAGGACGGTAACATAACCTCAAGAAAATTAGACCAATCATAGCAATTCACCAATTACCCCAAAGGACAACAAAAATCTACTCAAAACATCATAGGATGGCAACACATCATTGGATAATAACATAAATCATAAAGCACCACGTTCAAGTAGAGGGTACAGCAGGTTGCAAGAGAGTAGACCGTTGATAATAGATGAGGGAGGATGATAGATGTGTTGTGAAGATGGCCGGAGTTGTTGAGTAGATTTCCATCACTACGATGATTGCCCGGCAGCATTCCGGCGCCACCGGGAGAGATGGGGGGAGGGTTTCCCCTCTGTTCCTTGGTCTCCATGGCTCCCTGAGGGCAAGAGCCCCTCTGAGATTAGATCACTCTCTATTTCTCTTCTGTTTCATGTTCCTGTTTCTTACCCTTCACCATTTCTTAAATTCCGGGAGATCTATAACTCCGATTGGGCTAAAAATTTGAGTGAATTTTCTTATGGATGTTATCTTTCTAGCAGCAAAAGAAGGGCACCAACTGCCTTACAGGGGCACCACAAGCCTACCAGGCGTGCCCTGGGTAGGGGGGCGCGCCCTCTGGGCTTGTGGGGCCCTCGGGCATCATCCCGTGTTGATTATTTTTCCTAAAAATCACATATGTTCCAAAATAAATATCCATAAATTTTCATTGCGTTGGGACTTCGCTTGGTATAGATATTCTATGAAACAAAGAACATGCAACAAACAGGAACTGACAATGGGCACTGGATCAATATGTTACTCCAGAAAAATCATATAAATTGTTGCCAAAAGTATGTGAAAGTTGTAGAATATTGGCATTAAACAATCAAAATTATAGATATGATGGAGATGTATAGGCATCCCCAAGCTTAATTCCTTCTAGTCCTCGGTAGGTAAATGATAAAAGGATCATTTTTCATGTGGAATGCTACCTAGCATAATTGTAGGATCGAAAGTAGGTCTAGAGGGGGTGATTAGACTACTTGAACAAATAATTACCTAACCTTTTCCGATTTTAGTTGTGGCCAGTTTTGTAATTAGCACATGTCAAGCAATCAACCTACATGCAATTCTTGATGTATGCAGCAAAAGGTAAAAAATGGATATGAAGGTAAAGGGAAGGGTTTGGAGAGTGCAAGCATAGCGATGACATCGAGATTTTTGGCATGGTTCCGATGGGTGGTGTTATCATATGTCTAAGATGATGGAGACTTCAACCCACGAAGGGTAACGGTTGCGCGAGTCCACGAAGAAGCAACCTTGTCTATCCCACCATGACCATCGTCCACGAAGGACTTGCCTCACTCGGGTAGATCTTCACAAAGTAGGCGATCTCCTTTCCCTTACAAACTTCTTGGTTCAACTCCATAATCTTGTCGGAGGCTCCCAAGCAACACCTAACCAATCTAGGAGACACCACTCTCCAAAAGGTAATAGATGTTGTGTTGATGGTGAACTCCTTAATCTTGTGCTTCAAAAGATAGTCTTCACAGCTGTCGGTGTCAAAACCGGCGGATCTCGGGTAGGGGGTCCTGAACTGTGAGTCTAGGCGGATGGTAACAGGAGACAAGGGACACGATGTGTTTACCCAGGTTCGGGCCCTCTCGATGGAGGTAAAACCCTACTCCTGCTTGATTAATATTGATGATATGGGTAGTACAAGTAGATCTACCATGAGATCAAGGAGGCTAAACCTAGAAGCTAGCCTATGGTATGATTGTTGTTAAGTCCTACGGACTAAAACCCTCCGGTTTATATAGACACGGATAGGGTTAGGGTTACCAGTCGGTTACAATGGTAGAGACCTACATATCCAGTATCACCAAGCTTGCCTTCACGCCAAGGAAAGTCCCATCGGACACGGGGCGAAGTCTTCAATCTTGTATCTTCATAGTCCGAGTCCGGCCAGCGGTGATAGTTGGCTATCCGGACACCCCTAATCAGGACTCTCTCGGTAGCCCCGAACCAGGCTTCAATGGCGATGAGTCGGTAGCATAGTTGTCTTGACATTGCGAGGCGGGTTCTTCTCCAAATTCCATATACTTGTCGAATAGTGTCAAACCACGATAAATGATGTGCTCCTTGGCTTCCGCCCAATAATGGCCATCTTCCGTGTTTGAATGAATCGAAAAGCAGGTATTTTACACTTATCCCCTAGCTGCGCAGTGAGCCGCCTATAAAGCAGACGAGGACCGGATCTGAGTCACCATCCCCCTCATGAGCTTTCATCGGGCGCCTCGACAAAATCCATTCCATCATGGGCCGATCGACCACGGCTCCTCCTCTCGCGCTCCCAGCCCTCAGCCTGGAAATTGGGAGAGATGCTCGATCCCGCATAGCGAGCTAGTGATACTCCAAACCAAGGATTTCTTCCCGGCCTTCATGGTTCGGTTCGGCAGGACTCGCCACATATAAGGCGGAAAGCAAGCGGAGAGTGTCCCGATCCTCAAAGGAGGCGGGTATGCTTTATCTCTTATCTAGTAAGAGGACTTGGATTTCAATTCATCCGTTTCTCACAGGGCTCTTGGAGTTCTCGGCCTCGGTTGCACCACCTTCGCCTGCCTCCATTTTGTACATCAGGCTTATTGGCCCTTCTGAACTGTTCTTGGGCATCGATGCTCATTTTGCCTTTATGGAAGAGATTATTACTGCCTTGTACCCCGTTCTCATGAGGGTTGATATATCAAGTGGCGCGAGCCGAGCTATGGCGTATCGCCGAGACGGATATCTATCCGGAACCCGAAGGCGTCCGAATCTGGCCTTGAAATGGTTTTATATAGAAGGCGTCCGCTCTTTGGATCCTGTTGGGATCGGTATCCGGAGTTCACAGCGCTCCTTTGAACAACGCCTGAGTTGGGCCCATGAGCCCCGGAGGAATCGAGCGGGGCGTCCTTTACGATGAGCGAATAAGATTGTTGGCTCATGCGGACTGACCATGATCGGTGTCATGGCCACATGTATTATCGCGGAAGTGCAGCCGCTCGATATAAAGGGCCACCCATGTGGGATTTCAGCGGGAGGGCGATGCCACCCGTCATGGCGCAAGGGCGGGATCGATCGCCGATCTGGTGAAGATCTTGTCGCGATGTATTAGGGAAGAGGAAGATTTTCTCCGTGTCGATCCATTGAGCGGATTTTCTATGAACAATCGCCGAAGCTGGGTAGCGGACATTTCTTTTTGCACCGATCCGTATTCCCATGGTTAGGTATCTCATTTTGTGATTTTGGCGCAGGGAACTGCGCCGGGCCGTAAAGACATAAACAGCTTGCCTCCACAACCCGAGGATCCGGAAAGGCTCCTCGATCCGGCCTCAAGAGGATCCGGACATATTGGTGGAGCTGATTGATGGGGTATATCACCAAGCGAGCATCGATAATGCCTTGGTTGCCATTACGACCGATTACCTGGAATACTCCCAGCCTCACGAGTGGCGAGACCGGTCGCAATACTCGATAATGACCCATCCGTGCTTATTTTGATCACCGTATACCAATGGTGTTTAGCGAAGGTGCCTTGAGGCGGGAGGCCGAGCCAGCATGACTAGCCAACAAGGGCAGCATGGCACCACGAGGCTAAAAAAAGTGCGGTCGGATCGAAACTCCGCCATAGCGGTATGGCGCGTCACCATATTCCCAGATTGATTCCTTGAAGGCGTACTAACGCTGGTGCTCTTTTCGGAAAAAAGCGCTCACGGGACTTAGTCCGGAGAGGTTATAATCGAACCTCCATGACCGGGCTCAAAGCTCCCGGGTCGAAGCGGAGGAGAGCAGCGAGCGTCGTCGGATGCTCCTCCAACCGGAGGATGCCGACAGATTGTCCGCCACCAACTCCGAGGTGGAAGTGACATGAATCACAGGCGCGCGCGGACAGTCCCGTGGCGCATGTTTCTCCCAAAGGCCTTGAATGCCTTCAATTGGAGATCGCACCTCGTGCAGCTCAAGATGGTCTAGCTTGAGCCAGAGAAGCGTATGTAAAGGACATCTGGTGAGAAAATTTTCTGATTACATATGCGGTAGCCCCGAGACTTAAAATAGTTAGAATAACTAATTTAAGGATCATTTTATCTGAGGATCTTACAAAAAGAATACTCATTGTCTCGGGGGCTTGAAGAATGCAAGGCCCAACTTGAGGCCGCACTAGCAGCTTCTGAGGGGAGCCACGAGACCCCCTACAGTAATACATGCTTCAAAGATAAGTAGTTTGTTAGAAATGCAGGCGTGTGTGTAAATCGACAATAATATTGCAGATGGCGCGGAATAGATCGAGACAGAGCAACAGCTCTTGCCCGGTTGAAGGCGGCGAGAATGTGCTTACAAAGGGTGAGGCAGAGAAAAATAATCTCAAGATGCCAACACCCAGTGGGTGAGTAACTAAGGATGTTAGTGCCCAGCTATCGACTCCGTGAAGGAGAATCGTGAATTTGTCGTGGCATTTATAGTAAGTGCTTGGCGAACTTTGAAAAAGAGTTCGTGAGGAAGTCAAGTCTGAGTTATGTCTATAGGTATGCTCACGGGTCATCCTGAATAGGAATGCCGGTTCTCTGGTGACCTTCCTCGAGCTGTTTCAACTTCATGAGCGAGTTCGGCGGTGATGAAAAGTGTCGCCCAGGCCTTGTGGCCATGTATCTCCCTACCGAAGGCCTTGGAAGCTTGCGAGAAGCTTGAGAACACGTGGCGCCGACTATGGAAGATATCGGCACTGTCATTAAGAGCGCCGAGGAGGCTGGGCCATGGTGAAGACTTCGGTACGAAGGCGGACCCAAACCACATGGCGAGGTCGGACCTATAGGCCCCAGGAAGAGATCCCTGAGATCTTAGTGTGCGGCCAAGTAGAGTTGGTGCAAAAGTATTCCCAGCAGGAATTGTAAACTAGACAGCCTATTAGGCGGCATTGAAGAGGAATACAATCGGTCAATTTGACTATGTAATTTAAAATGACATGTAAATGCCTTCTAGCGGATTGTAGATGGTTTGTCGTAGTGGACCTTTTACGCTTCAACCTCGGGACCCAATAGTGGGAGTGTGTCCGAATACCCTCGCGGTTATGTAAAAACGGGGCATGCGTGGAGACCAGGCGTAGGGGTCATAGTGCTTTATCGGACAAGTGCCCAACTAGTTATGTTTATATTACATGGGTAGTAGAAACATCTTCGGGGATAATAGTTCCGTTAGGGGTTCCTTTCCAGGGAGGCATGCCTAAAGTGCATGTCGGACTGCGAAAAAAGCAGAAAGCATCTAGGGGCAGATAAATGAAAAATAAAAAATCGTCTTTTAGTTCACGACTGAATATTCCCTTAAGAATGCTAGCTTTCGGCTTCACCCGATCTGAGGTACCGTTAAAGTGACCGGTGGTAACAATCCTGTGAGCTGCTCCCTTTACCACCTAGCGAACAATCGGGAATGTGAAGGTAAGCACATGAGCCGGGCAACCTAAGCTTGGCCAAAACTTAAGTCATATCGATGCATATAATGGTGAATAAAAGGTACATGCGGAAGTGTGACACATGTGTTGGGCATAAAGCCCGTATAAATAAGCACATTAAAAGCCCCGAGTATAATGGCAGCGGATAGCGCGTCAAGTGTGTCGAACAATGCATGAGCGAGCCTTTAGCGGCTTGGAAAAAGGAGAAGAGAGAAATAAAGACAGCTTAAAATATAACATATAGGCGGAGGAAGGAGATGAACTCAGAATCCGGCGCTAAGCGTAGAATCTTGAGGAGGCGGGCTGCGTTCCATGGGTTCGGCTCGAGTCGGTTATCCGATGTGTTTGAGGCCAGTGCGCTCCGCGCTTCGATACTTGAGTCGATGATGAAGGACCCTCCCATTTGGGCATGAGTTTGTCCTTTTTCTTGTCCGGCGGCGTAGAACTAGTTCGCCAGCGTTGTAAGCTTTGGCCCGTACTTCCTGCTTTGATATCTTGAGCCTGTTGTTGATAGAATGAGAATGAGCTTTTGCCACGTCACGCTCCTCCTCCAAGGCGTCAAGCTGTCCTGCCGATCTAGCTCGGTTTCTCTTTCTTCGTACATGCACATGAGAGTGAGTCATGAATTATGTCATGAGGCAAAACTTCCTCTGCGCCGTATACCATAAAAATGGTGTGAATCCGGTAGTGCGATTGGTGGTGCGCAGCCCCAGTCTGGTCGAGCTCCTCTACCCGGTCGTGTTAGATTCCTTGAGGATCGCACTAGTGCTGGTTTAATGCGCTCATGATTAGACCGTTTGCTCTCGACTTGACCGTTAGTTTGGGGTGATAGGTGAGCGTGAGTCGAGCTTGATGCCCATGTTTTTGCACGAGTTTAACCTGCAAATCGGCTGTGAAGTTCGTGTGCGTTATCGGTGATGATGCTATGGGGACACCGTAGCGGTGTACTACCCACGATATGAAGTCTATCACGGTCGGATTTGGCGTCTTTACAGACTTGGCCTCTATCCATTTGGTGCATCGATGCTCATTTTGCCTTGTGGAAGAGATTACGCCTTGTACCCCGTTCTCATGAGGGGTGAATATATCAAGTGGGCGGAGCGAGCTATGGCGTGTCGCGAGACGGATATCTATCCGGAACCCGAAGGCGTCCGAATCTGGCCTTGAAATGGTTTTATATAGAAGGCGTCCTTCTTGGATCTGTTCGGATCGGTATCCGGAGTTCAAGCGCTCCTTTGAACAACGCCTGAGTTGGCGCCCAGAGCCCCGGAGGAATCGACGGGGCGTCCTTTACGATGAGCGAATAAGATTGTTGGCTCATGCGGACTGACCATGATCGGTGTCATGGCCACATGTATTATCCGGGGGTGCACGCGCTCATTAAGGCCACCCATGTGGGATTTCAGCGGGAGGCGATGCCACCCGTCATGGCGCAAGGGCGGGATCGATCGCCGATCTGGTGAAGATCTTGTCGCGATGTATTAGGGAGAGAGGAAGATTTTCTCCGTGTCGATCCATTGAGCGGATTTTCATGAACAATCATCGAAGCTGGGTAGCGGACATTTCTTTTGCACACCGATCCGTATTCCCATGGTTAGGTATCTCATTTTGTGATTTTGGCGCAGGAAGCTGCGCGCCGTAAAGACATAAACACCTGCCTCCACAACCCGAGGATCCGGAAAGGCTCCTCGATCCGGCCTCAGAGGATCCGGACATATTAGTGGAGCTGATTGATGGGGTATATCACCAGCGAGCATCGATAATGCCTTGGTTGCCATTCGACCGATTACCAGAATACTCGACCTCACGAGTAGCTGAGACCGAGTCGCAATACTACGATAATGACCCATCCGTGCTTATTTTTGATCACCGTATACCAATGGTGTTTAGCGAGTGCCTTGGCGGGAGGCGAGCCAGCGGCTGACTAGCCAACAAGGGCAGCATGGCAGCAGGCTAAAAAAAGTGCGGTCGGATCGAAACTCCGCCCAGCGGTATGGCGCGTCACCATATTCCGAGTTGATTCCTTGAAGGCGTACTACGCTGGTGCTCTTTCAGGAAAAAGCGCTCACGGGAAGTCCGGGAGGTTATAATCGAACCTCCGACCGGGCTCCAAAGCGGTCGAAGCGGAGGAGAGCCGAGCGTCGTCGGATGCTCCTCCGAGCGGAGGATGCCGACAGTTATCCGCCACCAACTCCGAGGTGGAAGTGACATGAATCCAGGCGCCGCGGACAGTCCCGTGGCGCATGTTTCTCCCAAGGCTTGAATGCCTTCAATTGGAGATCGCACCTCCGTGCCGCTCAAGATGGTCTAGCGAGCGAAGCGATATGTAAAGGACATCTGGTGAGAAAATTTTACTGATTACATATGCGGTAGCCCCGAGACTTAAAATAGTTAGAATAACTAATTTAAGGATCATTTGATATCTGAGGATCTTACAAAAAGAATACTCATTTGTCTCGGGGCTTGAAGAATGCAAGGCCCAACTTGAGGCCGCACTAGCCGCTCTGAGGGGACCACGAGACCCCCTCGTAATACATGCTTCAAAGATAAGTAGTTTGTTAGATGCGCGTGTGTGTAAATCGACAATAATATTGCAGATGGCGGATAGATCCGGACAGGCAACAGCTCTTGCGCCGGTTGAAGGCGGCGAGAATGTCTTACAAGGGTGAGGCAAGAAAAATAATCTCAAGATGCCAACACCCAGTGGGTGAGTAACTAAGGATGTTAGTGCCCACTATCGACTCCGTGAAGGAGAATCATGAATTGTCGTGGCATTTATAGTAAGTGCTTGGCGAACTTTGAAAAAGAGTTCGGAGGAAGTCAATTGAGTTATGTCTATAGGTATGCTCACGGGTCATCCTGAATAGGAATGCCGGTTCTCTGGTGACCTTCCTCCGAGCTGTTTCAACTTCATGAGCGAGTTAGCAGGTGATGAAAAGTGTCGCCCAGGCCTTGTGGCCATGTATCTCCCTACCGAAGGCCTTGGAAGCTTGCGAGAAGCTTGAGGAACCGGGTCCGACTATGGAAGATATCGGCTGTCATTAAGCGCCGAGGACTGGGCCATGGTGAAGACTCGGTACCAAGCGGACCCAAACCACATGGCGAGTCGGACCTATAGGGCCCAGGAAGAGATCCTGAGATCTTAGTGTACGGCCAAGTAGAGTTGGTGCATAAAGTATTCCAGCAGGAATGTAAACTAGACAGCCTATTAGGCGGCATTGAAGAGGAATACAATCAGTCAATTTGACTATGTAATTTAAAATGACATGTAAATGCCTTCTAGCGGATTGTAGATCGTTTGTCGTAGTGGACCTTTTACGCTTCAACCTCGGGACCCAATAGTCGGAGTGTGTCCGAATACCCTCGGGTTATGTAAAACCGGGGCATGCGTGGAGACCAGGCGTAGGGGTCATGAGTGCTTTATGGACAAGTGCCCAACTAGTTATGTTATATTACATGGGTAGTAAAAACATCTTCGAGGGATAATAGTTCCGTTAGGGGTTCCTTTCCACGGAGGCATGCCCTAAAGTGCATGTCGGACTCGAAAAAGCAGAAAGCATCTAGGGGCAGATAAATGAAAAATAAAAAATCGTCTTTTAGTTCACCGACCGAATATTCCCTTAAGAATGCTAGCTTTCGGCTTCACCCGATCTGAGGTACCGTTAGGTGACGCGGTAAAATCGCATGAGCTGCTCCCTTTACCACCTAGCGAACAATCGGGAATGTGGAGTAAGCACATGAGCGGCAACCTAAGCTTGGCCAAAACTTAAGTCATATCGATGCATATAATGGTGAATAAAAGGTACATGCGGAAGTGTGACACATGTGTTGGGCATAAAGCCCGTATAAATAAACTACATTAAAGCCCCGAGTATAATGGGCGGATAAGCGCGTCAAGTGTGTGCGAACAATGCAGGAGCAGGCCTTTAGCACCGGAAAAAGGAGAGAGGAGAAATAAAAGACAGCTTAAAATATAACATATAGGCGGAGGAAGGAGATGAACTCAGAATCCGGCGCTAGGCGTAGAATCTTGGAGGCGGGCTGCGTTCCATGGGTTCGGCTCAGTCGGTTATCCGATGTGTTTTGAGGCAGTCGCTCCTTCGATGCTTGTCGATGATGAAGGACCCTCCCATTTGGGCATGAGTTTGTCCTTTTTCTTGTCGGCGGCGTAGAACTAGATTCGCCAGCGTTGTAGCTTTGGCCGTGCTTCCTGCTTTGATATCTTGAGCTGTTGTTGATAGAATGCAGAATGAGCTTTTGCCGTCCGCTCCTCCTCCAAAGGCGTCCAAGCTGTCCTGCCGATCTAGCTCGGTTTCTCTTTCTTCGTACATGCACCAGTGAGTCATGAATTATGTACTGAGGCAAAACTTCCTCTGCGCCGTATACCATAAAAATGGTGTGAATCGGTAGTGCGATTGGCGTGAGTCGCAGCCCCAGTCGGTCGAGCTCCTCTACCCAGTGCGTGTTAGATTCCTTGAGGATCGCACTAGTCAGGTTTAATGCCGCTCATGATTAGACCGTTTGCTCTCTCGACTTGACCGTTAGTTTGGGGTGATAGGCTGAGCGTGGTCGAGCTTGATGCCCATGTTTTTGCACGAGTTTAACCTCAAATCGGCGTGAAGTTCGTATAGATTATCGATGCGATGCTATGGGGACACCGTAGCGGTGTACTACCCGATATGAAGTCTATCACGGTCAGATTTGGCCGTCTTCTGAACTTGGCCTCTATCCATTTGGTGAATTTATCCACCTGACCAATCGTATTTTTGCTTGTGGGTTCCTCCTTTAAGGGTCCAACCATGTCAAGCCCCGGACCATGAAGGGCGGTGATGGGTATAGTTTTCAGGCGGTGGGTGGCATGTGGCTTTGATTAGCAAAGATCGGCAGCAGCTCGTTGGACTAAGTCTGAGCATCTGCCGGGCGTCGACCAATAAAATCCTATGCGGAATGCCTTACCTACAAGGGCCGGGCTGCGGCATGGTGCCCACAGAGTCGGCATGAATTTCAGCCGGAGATTCCGCCCTTCCTCTTGAAGATACACCTTTGCAGGACTCGGTTGTGCTTTTCTTATAAATCTCTCCTTCATGGACCTTATAGGCTTTAGACCGCGCACTATCAGCGGGCCTCGTTTTAGTCCTCGGGAAGTTCCTGCCTAGTTAGGTAGGCTAGGATTGGTTCTGTCCGCAGGCGATGACTGCCATAATTTTGTGGGCTTGGCGGTGTTATTTAGTTGGCGGGACCACCAACTATGTCGGAATGTTCGGTGTGGGGCGTGCGGTTGGGTCGGGTTGTTATTTCGGACTCTCCTCCCATAATGCGGATGGCTTGGCCTCTCTAGGAAGATATTGGGGGGACAACATGTGCTCGCGACCAATGCGTGCTAACACGTCTGCTCTGGTTGTTATCCGGGCTATATGGTGAAATTCAAGCCCCTCAAACCGGTGACATTTTTAGGGCGGCATTGCGATAAGCTGCCATTTTGGATCCTTGGCATCAAAGTCCCCATTTATTTGGGATATTGCGAGGTTAGAATCGTGCACCTCTAGGAGTTGAATGCCCATGGAGGCGCCATCCAGGAGACCATGTAGAAGGGCCTCGTGATGGCTGCGTTGTTGGAGTCGTGTACATTATTTGAAATGCGTATTGGACTATATCTCCGGTTGGGGATGTCGAGCGAGCGCGCCAGCGAGACCAACATTTTGGAGCCGTGAAGTGCATGATCCGGTTTGAATATCGCCGTACTCTTTAGGGAGTTGACTGATCCGATCGCGCGAAGTCAGCCAAAACTTGCGACTTAATAGCTCGCGTGGCTTTAGGTTATGTCGAGCAGGAGGATCTCGATGGCCCTTAGCAATCCAGCCCGTTGCGTCGCGGTTGTTTATAATGTCATTAAGAGGTACCGGAGCTCATTGTTCGAACACTCTTGGAAGTAGTGTCGCAGCTTCGGGATGCCATGAACACGCGTATGCTTTCTTTTGATAATCTTGGTGCCGTGACTTGCATGGAGTTAGGACGGTGGACACGTAGTAAACTGGTTTTGGAGAGAACTTGTGTCCGTCCGTTTCTCGTTCGACAATGACACGCGCTTACAACGATGGATTGCTGCGATGTATAATAGCATTGGCTGCATACGTTGAGTAGCGGCGAGACAATTGTTGCCAATATGGCTTTGATTTCTTTGAGTCCGTCCGTGGCGCATCAGTCCACTCGAAGTGTTGGTCTTGCGGGAGGCGATAAAGGGTAATGCCTTTTCTCCTAAGCGGGAGATAAAGCGGCTTAGACATCGCATCGATCAATTTTGTATTTGTTTGAGGTCTTTGGGGATATCCAATTGTGGAGCTTCGGATCTTGGCTGGGTTTGCTTCAATTCCTCTACGGATACAATGAAGCCCAAGAGCTTTTGGTGATGCGAAAACACATTTCGGGTTGAGCTTGATGTCATATGTTGAGATTATCGAATGTGAGCCTCAAGTAAATCGATTAGGGTTTCGACATGCTTGGATTTGATGACCACATCGTCTCGTATGCCTCCAACTGTTTTGCCGACCTGGTTTGCCAAACATATACGAATCATGCGTTGATATGTTCTTGGCGTTTTTGAGCCCAAAGGGCATTGTGTTGAAGCAGAATGGGCGTATGGAGTGATGAATGCCGTTGCTGGCTTGATGCAGCTCTGCCATCTTAATTTTGTGGTAGCGGTATCGTCGAGAAACACAATGAATCTTGTCTGTGGTAGCATCGATAATTTGATCGATCTTGGGGGGAGGAAGGATCCTTTGGGCAAGCCTTGTTAAGGTCTTTAAAATCGACACATAGGCGCAGAGATTTGTCCTTCTTTGGTACCATTACCAGGTTTGCTAGCCAGTCCGGATGTTTAATATCTCGATGAATCCGGCCTACAATAGTTTAGCTAGCTCCTATTCCATGGCATGTCTTTTGGGTTGAGAATGCCGAAGAAGCTTGTTTGTGGCTTGAATCCTTTTAGGATATTTAGGATGTGCTCTGCCGGACGGCGTGGGATTCTGGCATGTCGAAGGGTGCCGAGCAAAAATGTCCCAGTTTTGCGTAGGAATTCTCGTGTCGTCTTCACATCGAGGTTTAATTGTGCCCGATGGAGCCGTTTTGTAGGGTCCGTTGGATGGACTTGGAATTTGACTATTTAAATGCGGTTTAAAGAGGTGGACTTGGATCTCTTATCGAGTATCACATCGTCCCATCCACCGTGGAGTGCGGCGATGAGTTCCTCTGCCGCTAGGAGCTTGGATAGTGCCTCAAGGTCAAATCTGGCTGTTTTATTTTGGCGTGAGCGCTATGTCAGGTCACTAGCGAGTGATCATTTCGTTGAGTCGGGCACTTTGAGCTTCATGTACGTAATGGGGTATAGCGAAAAATTGTGAATGCCTCTCGCCCTAATAGAGCATGGTATCCGCTGCTGAATGGGGC